>CAXKVX010001080.1:0-200333 GCA_964058865.1 Eleocharis quinqueflora
TTATGAACAATAAAAAAGAGCAATCAGGATTTTAAAATTTCAATTTTCTAGAATAATCACCTGATATATTTTTAAAAAAATGGAAATATAAAAATGGCATCTTTCAGTTGGATTAGTTGGAGAAAAATAAGGGAGGGATTTTGAGCCCTCGATCAGCTGACCATGTATTATCGTATTCTCTCTCTCTCTTAGTTTGTCAGTCTCTCTGCCATAACAATGACAATAATAATGACAAGAACAATAATAAGAACGAGAACAAGAATCATAACAATAATAATAATAATAATAACAATAATAATAACAATAAAAATTAAAGAATAATAACAACAATAACAATAAAAACAAGAACAAGAACAATTACAATTAAAATTAAAATAACAAGAACAATATAACAAGAACAAGAACAAGAACTAGAATAATAACAATAAAAATAACAATAACAATAGAAAGAACAAAAACAGTACAATAACAAGAACAAGAATAATATAGCAATAACAATAAAAAGCACAAGAAGAAAAACAACAAAAAGAACATGAACACGAACAAGAACACAAACAAGAACAAGGGCAATAACAAGAATACGAATAAGAACAAGTACAATAATAATAACAAGAACAACAAGAATAAAATAACAAGAACAATGACAAGGACAATAACAACAATATGAATAAAAACAAAAACAAATACAAAAACAAGAACAAGTACAATAATAAGAACAAGAACAATAAGAATAAAAATAACAAAAACAAGGACAATAACAACAACATGTGTTACATCAAACAATTTTTCAAGTTTGTTGATTTGCAAAACTTGAAAATCAAAGATTGCTCTGGAGGAGGAAGTCGCCATTACGGACCACAAGAAGGCTCTTGTAGACCGCGATCTTCACCATCTGCAGTTGGAACTTAGGCAAAATGCACGGATTTGACACCCTTTGGGGCTGAATTTTGAAATTTGAATTGGAGATTGAATTTAAAATCTTGAGGCCACCAGAATAGATGTTATGCTGAATGTTTTAGAGTTGTTCACTTCTGAGAGAGTCTAGAGAGAGAGTGCTAGAAAGAGAAAGAATTCTGGAGAAGAGATTCGCCAATTGTTCTCACTTTTATTTTTCTTATTCTTTTTCATGCTCTGTAGTTAATTGTTGAATTTATTTTTTATCTATTCTGCCATGGTTGGTTAAACCTAGGCAATGCCTAGGGTTGTAAACTCGAAATTCCTTTATTTTATCTTACTCGAATCTGCTTATTAGGTTTATATTATTATGATTTTTTTATTAAATCTTATATATTCGTAATTAAATTGTGGAAATCTTTAGGGTTTTAATTCTTTAAATGAGAAGTTAAAAATTAGAACTCAGATTCGTAGAAACAATTTGAGTTAAAGTCAATATAGAGGGGTGAGGCAATAACTTAGGGGTTTGATTAGTTTAGGTCGTTAATTTGCATCAAGAATCGAAAGGAGAAGTGCAAATTTAAGGCATTAAAATGATCGCATGTGCATGAAAATCTGAATGAATAAAAGTTATGTACCGAGAGGAGACACCGGAAATAATTTGGATATGATATTAAAATCAAGAAATTTGATTTAGTATCTAAATTTAATGTATAACCCTCATACAAATAAATCATATTTGTCATATGAGTAGATCATTGAAAGACTAGAGAGTAGAAATCCGAACGTCTTAGACTTTGATCGTTATATTTTGTACACGTCGGAACACGTAATCCGGCAATGTATTTCGACCAATTTTCACGCTTTCTTTCCTTTTAGTAGTATAAAAGCACGCAAGTTCGCGTTGATTCTCCTGTTGTTGATTTAACATGTAGGTACAAGAGATTGGAAAAGAAACAAACGCTAAATCTAGGCTCAGAACCCCGAGACGGACGAAACAGAGCACTTCAGCACTTCCTTGCTTCCGCAAACATTCTATCCCAGCTTCCAGAGAAGACCCGAAGAAAATCCTTGCAAACGCAAGGAGACGATTGCGTTCGCAAATCGGCCGCCCCAGGCGTCAGAGGAGCTTGCAGCCAACTTCTTGCAGGCGCAAGGAACTCCTTGCGTCCGCAAAACTTTTACCCCTGTTTCCAGAGAGTTGCAGCCAATTCTTTGCGGACGCAAGGAATTAGGCGCTTTTTCAAAATTCAGGGTTTTAATTAGGAAAGGGGGGAAAACATACCAAGTCTGGTTTCACTTCTTCTTCACGATTGCTAGAGCGTTTCTTGGGCGATTTTGGAGGAGAAAACCTAGATCTAGATGGATTTGCACAAGGAAGAAGATCAAAGCTTGGAATTGAAGCTCGGTTTAGGGGTTTTATCAATTCTCTCTTCTCTAGCTTTTATTTTGATGTATTTGATTAAATCTCTTGTATTTGTAACAGCCATGAGGGACTAAACACCCCCCTAGGGTTAGGGAATTAATGTGAAACTCGCAAACTTGTTGAATGTTTTGATGAATGTTGTTTTATGAAATGGATTTTCCTTGTTTTAATTGAAATTTTGGATTTGGATTGATTGATTGAGAAATAGTTAGTTCAAATTCCGATCTAGGAAAATCACTAGATCTATCTCGTATCCGAGGGGAATTAGATTAGATCTAAGGGTAGTTAGGCTAAAACTTGAATTGTGTACCTAGTGCGTAATTGCCGAGGTAGTATAACTCTAGTAACGCCTAAATAACGAGTCGCTTTAACCCTTAGCACGAGGGTGGACTCGACTAATCATCGGTTCACAATTGTGCTAGGTTTGGTACCGAGTCGAGAGATCGCCAACTCGGTGCCGACTATTATTCTCCGTACCCATCTTATAAACAACTTTAATCAATTGAGCATTCAACATAGTAAGTAAGTGGATCAATAAACCCGAAGCCCTAGGTCTAGATTAATCGATAAATTACCGCTAAATTACGCTTTCTTTTTACTTTTCAATTCGGTTACTGGATCAAACACACTTCACCAATTTTATCTCTTGCTTAGAATCAATTTCGTTCCGAACTATCCGTGAATCGACTTGTCCCTGTGTTCGATACCCAAATTTTCAACCTCAAAGACAATCGTGCACTTGCGATACACAACGGTATTTGGGTTTAAAACTTGACATTTTAATCGCATAGAAATACCGCATCAGACTTGTCACACGAATTAGATTTTCTACAAATTAAGCATAAACCTTTTAGTATTAGTTCATCAATCCTTAATTCCAACCAAATCAAATTTGAACTGCTTAAACTAGAGAAAATTTAGAAATAAGTAAATCGAATTGTCCCTGTGGATTCGACCCCTGAATACTATCCGACTAAATCGTGCGCTTGCGATCAAATTAGATAATTTTTAGGATAATTTATTGGCACGATTAATCTACATCAATGATAACAAGAACAAGGACACAAACAAATTAACGATAACAAAAAGAAGAAGAAGAAGAAGAAGAAGAAGAAGAAGAAGAAGAAGAAGAAGAAGTACAAGAACTACAATAACAAGAACAAGAATAAGAACAAGAATTGCAAGAAAAAACATTTAAAATAGTAAGAACAAGAACAACAAGTACAATAACAATAAAAATAATTGAAAAAAATAAGTACAACAACAAGAACAATATAACAATAATAATTACAAGAACAAGAAAAATATAACAATAATAATAACAAATACAAGAACAAGAATAAAAATAAGAACAAGAACATGAACAATATAATGGTAACAACAATAAGAACAATAACAATAACAATAAAAATAACTAGAACAAGAATAAGAACTAGTACAATAATAATAACAAAAAATAAGAACTATTACAATAACAATAAAAATAACTAGAACAAGAATAAGAACTAGCACAATAATAATAACAAAAAATAAGAACTATTACAATAACAAGAACAAGAACAACATAACGACAAGTCAATAACAATAACAAGGACAAGAAAAAATAATAACAATACCAATAAGAAGTACAAGGAAGATAACAACGACATGAACAAATACAAAAACAAGAACAATAAAAGCAAGAACAAGAACAAGTATAATAGCAAGAACGAAAACAAAAATAAGAACAAGAGCAATTACAATTACAATCACAAGAACAAGAACAATATAACAAGAACAAGAACAATAAAAATAACAAGTACAAGTACAATAACAGAACAATATAACAATAATAATAACAAGTACAAGAACAAACATAAATATTAGCAAGAACAAGAACAAAAAAAATAAGAACAAGAACATAAATAGGAACATGAACAAGAGCAAGAACAAGAACAAGAACAATAAAAATAACAAACACAGTGACATTGACAATTACAATGACAATGACTATAACAAGAACAATATAACATTAATAATAGCAAGAACAAGAACAAAAATAAGAACAAGAACAAAAATAAGAACAAGAACAAGAAAAATATAGCCCTTCATGTCCAAGATCTAAACCCCTGACCAAATCTTATTAACAGAAGAGGAGAAAGAATAAGAACACGACTGTCAGATTGAAGACTCGTGTGTCGATCCAAGGGTCATCCTATTTCTTCTTCCTTTGATCTGTTACCTCTCAGCCTCGACACTAGAGATCTCTAATGGGATTAATCTCCCTGACCTTTGAGAGATAGCCTACAAACCATATACCAATCGAAAGAGGAAAGTGAGAAGAACATGAAGAGCATCATTGTTGAAAATGCATCTCAAAGGATAAGAAGAAAAGTTCAAGGGAAAAAGTGTCGGTACCAAACTCAAACTAGCAAATTAGGGCACTAGAGCTTAATGCAACATGCTTGGCATGTTCCTGGAAGTCTCACGATGTCAGGGATATGCTCAATTTAATATGCAAGTGACTGGAGGGAGAGATCTCTCATGATCTCACTCGGTACCATAATGAGATATTGAATTGGGGTAATTGAGGCTATCTCTAGTCAAATGGAAATGTGCATTAGCTTGCAGCACCTAATTGAGCAAGCCTGATGCTTAATTGAGCCCAATTGGTCAAAGCCCAATCTGATATTTGAATAAGGTATAAGGTGGCATTGGAAGTTGTCAACATCAACTCAAACGATCATAGAAGCTTCTAAAATCCTGCCAAAAATGTTGAGGTCACTCAAGGACACCTGAAGGATAAAAGGGATAACTCAATTGGCCAATAAGAGTGCAGCACATGGATCAAGATTCAAATGACTCAATATGGTCCATTGATCAACTTGATGAAAGGTCAAGATCAAAGATACCTTTTGCAAATTCTAGAAACTTAATTGGCATCTAAATAACAGAATGAGGACCACATGAAGCTCCTAAATGCATGAGATGTAGTACCAAGGACCATACAAGATCAAGATAGAAGAAAGAATAGAAATTTCATAGAAAATCTTGTAAAGGATAAGAATCCAATGTAAAGCAAGTAGCCTATGCTATAAATACCCCTGTAGAGATCAAATCCAAGGCCTCTTTTTCTGCCCAAATTATAGAATTGATCGAATCTATGCAACACTTGCTGAACCTTTTGATTATATCCGACATATCACATTTTTGAAGGTGAGTGGTGTTGAATTTTTCAGTAAGAGGGCCATCTTTGTATGCTTTTAAAAAAAATAGTTGAAATGCAATGCTTGTGTTGTGAAAAATTGAGTTTATATTTGCTTGATCTTTGTTGTTTTGAGTATTAGGTCTTGAAATCAAAATTTAGATGCACATGGCTTTGATGATTGATTTATGATATTTTCATATGATTAAAATAAATAAGTCTTTTCAAAACAAATTTAATCTTATTTTGATCTCCTAGCTCAATCTAATCAGCAAGTGTTCAGATATGGCCTTCTATGCCTTATCTGACTCTCAAATCGATTTTTATTTGAGTAAATCCCATCTTACTATTCCATGAAGTGCTTAGAAGTTATTAGAGCACCAAATAGGCTCTGGAAATCCAAACTTAGCACTAGAACACCAAATCTGAGCTCAAATAGTTCAAATTAGGGTTGAAATCCCTTCTTAAGTTCAAATCCAAAATTTTCTGAAAAATAATCCTCTTTTGTTGTCTAAAAACTTTTATCTATGTATAACACAGTGTATCAAGCCTCAAAACCATGTTTTCAAAGATTGAAAATCAAATTTGAACACTTGGTTCCATTTCAGCCTTTTGAATCCAACTGTCAAAAATTTGTTATTTTTGTGCAGCCTTTCTTTCAAATCCAAATCCAAATTTCTTATGTGAGCATGTAAAATATGTTCATATGAACCTCCAGAATTAATTTTAAAAATTTTGGACAAACAAAATTCGAGTTATCCCATTTTAATCTCAGATTCCTAAAAAATGTCAGAAAATAGGGTTTAAATGCATAAAATAGCTCTTTTTGTCCAAATTCAAAATTTTCTAAACAGAAGTGCTTGTTTTGATTTCCTAAACATGAATTCAAGCTTAAAAACATATGCCAGCCACCAAAATCACCAAGTTATATCCAAAAAACCAAATAAGCCCCCAAATGGCACAATCCCCAAATCTGAGTCTGACACCTGATTCAAATCTCTCTCAAATCCTTTCTCTTTTTGAGTTAGATCCAAATCTTTGTATCAATGTGTAGACTAACACCTGTATTTTAAGGAATCAATTTGGCATTTGTCCTTCCTTTGTACATATTTTGAGAAAATCAAGAAAATATATAGATCTGAGTCCTTGAAAGGGCATCGACAGTCTCCTATTATTTTACGTTTAGGTTTTATGAGTTTATTGCTAAGTTTTAGTTTGATTAGGACGTCAATATGTTATTCTTAATAAGAACAAGCAAATAAATAAACACAACATGAAGCAAGCATGTTATAAAATCAGTTATTTTTAGTTGCACTTTTAATTTATAAACTAACAAAAGAAGGAAGAAAAATAGTTAACTAAGATAATAGCTAATAAGTGCGTATTTTTATTTATCTATGTGCTTATAAGAAATTGATTTTGCTTAAAATTTTATTTATGTACAAATTATATTTTGTTACATTATTTTATTTATTTTGTACCTTATTTTATTCATTTTTAATTATCTTATTTATTTACACATAAAATTTTGTAGTTAATTTAGGTTTTTAATTAGTTCAAAATTTACGAGTTTCACATTACCAAACAAAATCAACAAACTAAGTGTTCTCGGATCGATAATTTGGGTATCCTATCACCCTCTAGATGAGGATGATGAAGGAGAAGACTATTGTGCTCTTTCTGGTGCTCAATTGTGTGCTTGGGAACTTGAGGAGCGATTTCTTGATCTTTTTGGTTCGAATCCCCAATGTATATATAGGCAAGACACATCTTGAAGTCTTGATCCGCAGCTTCTTGCGTTAGAAAACAGACAACCCGTTACAGAACCTATTGTAACGAGTTTCTGCCTTTCCAATTTTTCCCTTCTCTGCTTGGCTCACTGACTTCTGGGCCCTCCTGGACAAGAATCCATTGTGACTGGTTAGGAACCCATTGTGACGGGTTGGCAACTCGTTATAACGGGTGTGGGATGTGTTATGGTAACGCATGGCTCTGCCAATCTTGTAGAAATCCCCTGTCTTCAGTTCTTCTCCTCTTCCATCTGTTACAACGGATTGGAAACCCGTTATGACAGGCGGGGAACCCGTTATGATGATTAGGGAACCCATTGTGACGGGTTGTCCATGCGTTATGGTAATGCATGGCTCTGCCAGTGCCCTGTTTTTGCCAAGTTGCTTGCTCTTGATATCAATATAATCGTTATGACTTGTACATGCATGTTTGAACCTTTGCTTCATCATATTTTACCTATATAAACTTGCAACTCACCAAAACTCAATTGTGCAATGTGAGTATTGATTTGTTTTGCAAATTGTCAAACAAGAGAAGAGTTTAATCCAACAAACCATTCAACTAAGAAGGTACTCAATCGTTCATATCAAGCTTTTGGGGCTTGTTTGAGGCCACACAAAACTTTGTTAAGTTTGTAAAATATGATCTGTAAGGGTTGGATGTTCAAATTATGTAGGTTGATGGACATAAACTTCTTTGTTCATAAGCCATTCAAGAAAACATTGTTCACATCCATTTGAAACAAAGTAAAAGTCATATGTGATTCATAAGCAAGTAACATTCAAATTGATTTTACCATTACAACATGTGCAAATATTTCATCATAATTAATACATTTTTGTTGGACATATCTTTTGAATACAAGTCTAGCTTTGTTCCTAACTACATTTTCTAGCTCATATTTCTTATTTCTAATCACTCATTTTGGTACAAGAGTCCATACATCATTCCTTTCAGATTGTAACTGCTCTTACATAGCCATAATCTAATTTGGATCTAAATTGGCTTAATTGAAATGTAAAGGTTCCAAGTGTGATACAAAGTCACAATTTGCAATCATTTGATTTAGAACGAGATTGTATCATTTCTCTTGGATTACCAATCACATAATTTAAAGGATGAGGAATACTTCCCTAAGGACCCCAAGTGGTTGATACTTTGGTTGTGTTGGTGAAGCATCATCTCCTTGTGTCTCTTCAATTAAGATTGTTGGACTAAACAACTTCTTGGTTTGACGATTTGCAAAACAATAAACTTGCATTTTACAATTTGCTTGTAAAAAAATTCAAGTGGAGTTTTGAGGCTTCAAATGATCTCTGATGGGTCTGAAAGTACTCCAGTATGAGCAGGTTGTGTGCCGCCTATAAATCCCGTCATAAGCTTTCCAACGCCACTAAGAACGCTGAAAACAGAGTTACCAGTCAAAAGTTATGACAGTTTGAAGAAGGCAAGCAAAATAGAGCATCACAGAAGCTCCTGTTACAGTAACCCAAGCCAAACTCATCATAACGGATTGCAACACATCACAACGGGTCATTATGGCATTACAACAGGTTGATGGGTGAAGGACCCATAAGACAAAGTGTTGTAGATGGAAAAGACAAAGGATCGCATTACAGTAACGCATGACAATCCATCACAACGAGTCCCCAACCCGTCATAACGAGTTCCTCGCCCGTCACAACGAGTTACTGAAGATTTGGACCAAGAAGTTAGTCAGAGAAGCAAACAAGGACAAAACTGAAAAGGTGCCCTGTAATGGAAGCAGCCCTGATTCAAGATTTCAAGATCCAAGAAGTGTTTATGCCTATAGAAACTTGGGACCTACGTCTCAGAAGACTAACTGAGCATCCCCTCAAGTTTACAAATACTCAAAGAGCACCACAAAGAGCATAGAAACATTCTCCTTCAAGCATTCAAATCCGAGAGAGTGTTTAGGATAGCTATTGTTTAATTTTCGATTCGTGATAACTTTTGTTTTTTATTTTGTTGGTGATCTACGTTGTGTTTTCAAGTAGACCATCATTGTCTTGGGTTCTGTTATTAACCAAGATTGTTACTTTGCAAGTTTGGTGTTGCCCCTTACAAAGGTTTTGGAGTCTTTTGAATTGACTCCCTTTTTATAAAATGCTTGTGATTTAGTGTAATCGATATCGGAGCAGTTTTTAGATCCGGGGGTCCCGTGGGGTAGGCCTAATCTGTTTTGTAGGCCGAACCATGTTACATCGTGTGTCTCTTTGCTCTCTTGCTCTTACTCTTTGCTAGCTTTGTATTGTTTGCTTGAATTGCATCGAATTTAGAAATGCTAGGTTATTAAGGTCGAAAAGTAGAGATTGTTATTAGCAAAGAACGCTTCTGCATCATACCTTACTTGTACACCTTTAGAAATAATAATTGGTATTAGAGCACAAAGGTTCAGACCTAGCAATATTGACAAATCTTGATAATTCTTGTGAATTGTGATTTGTAAAAAACGACTTATCCAATGTTTATCAAAGAACCACCTACATTTAGAGATAGTTGCAAAAACTTTGAATATTGGTGATTGCGCATGAGTAACTATCTGAAGTTAGTTGATTTTTGAGAAATTGTAGAGAATGAGTATGAGCTAAACATGAATGACAAAATTGATGAATCAACTAAGAAAAAGAATGATTTTGCATTTGATCATATACTCAAATTTGTTGATAAGCTTATAGAAAAAATGCTTAGCAAGACAAGTAGTGCTCATAAAATGTGAAATTGTCTTTTAAACAAATTCAAGAGTGAGACTAAATCTAATTGCATAGAATAAAGTATTGAAAATTATAGACAAATGTCAGGAGATAAAGGTAAATCTTCTTCAACTATGGAGATGAAGAAGAACACACCAAAGAGAGATGGTGCAAAAGATTTGAAGAGTGCGAGCTTCGCTAATAAGTAACACTTGATGGCTTCAATCAACACGGAAGGAGGAGTAGAAATCAAACTAGCCTTGATAGTCAACCAAAAGAAGTCATGCATGAGATTTTGCTTGAAATAATAGAGAAAACAACATCACCGATCCAAAAGAAAATTCGAATTATGAAATCAGTGGCTAAAGTAAGGGATGAAAAACTTGCAAAAGAAAGAGAAGAAGCTATTGCTAAAGAAGATGCCTCGAGAAAATTTGAGAAGCCTTTCATTCTTGCAAAATGAGATGCATTTGCAAAGGATAAGATTGCTCAAGAAAAGGGAAAGAATTTCAAATGCTCAAGCAATGGAGGCCCCTAGCCGAGCTAAAACAACAGTATTCGGTCTTTCTAAATTTCATGATGATGATTGTGAGTCTTGCGATGAGTCAAGTGATTGGGATAAAGGTCATAAATCATTTAATGTGACTAAGCTTAAAGAGTTACTTGACGAGTCTAAAAACTCTTTGGATGTTAAAGATGCTAAGATAAATGATCTTAAGACTAAGATTGAATTTCTAAAAACTGGGGTTAATGACCTTGAAACCAAAATCAATTTGGACAAAGAAAAAGAATTGAAAGAGGCACATTCTTGGACCTCTAAATTTGTTAAATTTTTTAAAGCATCAAACAATAGTATCAATATTGATTATGATAAGTGTAGGGTTTTGTTACGTGCATGATATGCGGAATTTTAAAATTTTCATGCAACCCAATTTAAATTCCAAGGATCATGTGTATAAAATTCGAATCTAACAAGGTTGTGAATTTTGTACCTTACTTGGTATCGTAACCAAGCGCGATGACTTCCTTTGCGTAGAGGTTGCTCGCGTCTTCACGGATCAACCGCAAGGATGTCGATTGACGTCTCGTTTCACGAAAGCTTCCAAGCGTGAAGCCTCTACCACGTGCACTCCTTGACGAGTCGAAGCAAGATTGCTAGACCTTCTGTAGAACAAGAATTTTGTATTTCTTTTTATCTCAACACATGAGAGGAAATCAAAATCCTCTTGAATTGGATTTAGAAAAATCTCAAAAAAAAATTTCTCACGGTTTCTCATATATATCAAAGAGGTTAATCAATGCTACTTATATAATCTCCTTTTATAGATTATATAATCTCACCGCCTCCTCTTTTAAAAAAAAAACCGAAAACCAAAATTTATATATATATATATATATATATATATATATATATGGATGAGAGAGAGAACCAATACATTCAAAAATAGAAGTTATTTTTAACTTCAATTTCTTGCACACAAAAAATGAGCCAAGAATAGTATTATGCTTTATGGGCTTGAGCTCACTCTGATCCCAAGTACATCTCATCCATAATTTGGGCCTCGTCCAAATTGATCCAATTCATATTTAATTAATCATGTCCCACATAATTAATTATTGTTCTATGCTTCAACTTGTCAAATAGAGCGACCTAGTAGGATCTATGTCATGATCAGTAATAAATTAATACAAATTAATTTATAAATCATAATTGGCATCTAGCAATGCATTATGATCGTCCGATCAAACACAGACAAATCGTTATCCTTTATTCTTTCGTATTGATTCCCTTGTCACATAATATCATTGATTAATGTCAAGCGTAGGAATGTGTCATCCTTGAACATTAATCATTTTCTTGATCCTCAGTGCATAATTATTATTTGTGTCATCTCATGATCACAAATGCATGCATAACAATTATCACTGCATCAAGGGGCCAGAGATATCACTAATCTCATATCAAATGAGACGGACAAATATATCCTATTGACTATCCATAACTTCTAGCATAATTCATGTATATTCGAAAATTATCTTTATAGCCCTCGGTTAAAAGCAGCGTTTGATAATCGCACAAAATATACATTAGTTATCTAGAATTATGATATCTCAGATAATAGAATCAATACTTACTTATGACTTTGCTGATGACACAAACACAATCTCTACAGCAAGTCAAGGTGGGTCATGTCCAATATCACGTACCCCGTACATGTATATCTATGTGATTAAACAGATACCTCGTATCAGTGATCTGTGAAACATGATCACGCATTAATCCACATACTAGTCTATATATAATCATTCAGTGTTCCATGCTAATAATATAAGACTAGGGACTATTAAGAGTCTAATAATCAATCATAGAGTTTCACAATTCAAGTCCTCAACTCAAATAATCTATGAAATATATAAAACTCAAGGAACAAAATGATATAAATCATCCAATACATAAAACTAAACAAGAGTACCATCACAAATGATTGGTCCTCTAGGTCACTTAACTAACAATAAGATGTACATTGATCAAGGTCCCCATGATAAAATCAAACTTGGGTTTGTGAAGGAACAACCTTCCACTAATGGAAAGCAACCACAATCAAATGATAAACCAACTCTTGCTAAGAAAACTCAAAATCATGCTTATATGTACAACAAAAGATACACCAAGAAAACTAAATTCAACAACTCTTAACTCTGGAAAGGTGAATAGGAGATCAAGAGCTAGTAATGATCATAAGATTATAAACTACTATAGGGTTCAACCACCAAATCTCTATGTTAGAGATAGATTTGGTAGGTTTCATGTGTTGAATGAACATAAGAAAATTGGTAAGAAAAGAATTTATTGGTGATTTCCAATCTAATTACCATCCTAGGAATGTATCAAATGGTCATGGTAGGAGATTTGGTCCAAAAATAAATTATTGGAGACCTAAAGACCAAAATAATGTTTTAACACTCAATTACCATCCTAGGAATGTGTCAAATGGTCATGACAATTTAGGCCAATAATGACTTATTGGAGACCCAAAAATCAAATTGACTGTGATCATAGCAACATTAACTTCAAGATTATTATTTGTTCATTTTGTAAGAAATTTGGACATCAAGAATATTATTGTCGATTTAAGAGAGGAAAGTATTTGGAGCCACTAAATGTTCCTAGAATAAGTGAAACCAAACCAATTATCTAGAGTGTCACAACTCTCCTCCATTTGATTCATTTGATCTTATGTTGAGGGAGAGTTATGTAGCAAAGAGTATGATTCGTTATCTTTTGAATAAATCATACTCTTTGTGATTATTCTTGATCTTATTATCCAAGAAATAAGTCAATTATTGTGTATTATTACAAGTCATTTTGGTTTCGATAATATTTATTCAGATACTTGATATTTGTGGGTTTATTCACGTGTTGAATTTTTCGATTCGATAAAAACATATTTGAATCATGTAATTTTCTATCTTTAGCATGTTTGAATCGATTTTGAATGACAAGTCTATCAAACAAACTATTTTGATCGGATTAGATTTCGCCACATTTTTTTTTTTCTCAATTTATGGGCCAAAATCATATTCGTGCTACGAACACTTCAACTAGTAGAATTTTTTTTGTTTATTTACTAAACTATAATTGTAACTAAAATAATTTTTCTTGTAGTCAAAATATTATTTTTCTAATGGGATCATTCAGGTTGATCGGATTATGCACATAATATATGTTCACACCTAGTATTTCTCTATCATTATGAGGTAGTGTTTTTCTCATTTTATGGGCCAAATTCATGCCATTATAAAAAATCCAAACCATAAACAGTTCACTTAATTTTGGTTATTCAGTATATATACTACTAAAATTATATATTATATACTTAGGAAAACTTCTATTTTAGTCCAAACATTTATTCTGCTAAATATTTTCATGAAGAATGTTCCGTAGATACATATTTGATACCAACTATCGATACCGATTTTATTATGCACATTTAGTTGAGTTATGTATATATTATTTAAATTATTATGCATGTTATATCATAATTTCATAACTATTTCAGTACAAAAATAACATGTATAAAAATTTCATTACAAAAAATAACATGCATAATAACTCAAATAATGTGCACGATAACTCAACTAAAGGTGCATAATAAAATCGATAACATGTATAACTATTTCATTACAAAAAATAACATGCATAATAAATCAAATAATGTGCACGATAACTCAACTAAAGGTACATAATAAAATCGGTATCAATAATCGGTATCTACGTATCAGCTCCCTATTTTCATTGCACTAGTATAATAACTTTCTAATTGTGTTATACTTTATTTTTATGAATGTTTAGACAACATGTGGTGTACTGAAGTCTTAAGGATAATCTTAAATAGTTATTAATTAGAGCATGGCTAAAATAATATGCATAGTACACCCCATTTCGTACTATGGGGTCATTTATATTTAATTTGGTCATTAAATTGATATTTAAGTTGCTCAATAAATTCTTCATATCAAAATCTTGTAGGAAATAATTTTTTTTAATTTTTAGAGCTTTCTTGTTAATTTTTAAATATTTTTTAAAAATAGTCCAGAAATGACACTTTTGTAGTATTAAATCTGGACTGTTTTTAAAAAATAGCAAGAAAGCTCTAAAAATCACGAAATTTAATTTTCTATCATATTTTCATATGAAAAATTTATTGAGCAACTTAAATCTCAATTTATTGACATATATATATATGCATAGTACAAAATGGAGTGTACTATGCATATTATTTTAGCCATGCTCTATTAATTAATAGGAAAACAAACTAAAAATCATCCAGGCAAAATCCCTCAGTGATTGTCTACAAATAAAACGGCGTCACATAAAAAAAATTAAAAGTGTCAAATCTTCAACATAGAAAAAATGTTGAACTGGTAGACGAAAAATTGACAATTCGGTATAATTTTGTTCGTAAAATATTTACAAAATATCAAACCTTCAGCAGAAACAAAAATGTCAAAAATCCCAAATTAATATATCAATTATGTATTTATGTTTATCAAGTCCCTATATAATAATCAATTATGTTATAAACTTATAATATTGCACTTGGTGCCTTGGTGGCATCCACTGGACAGAAAATATACTTTACAAAAAATAAAATAAAAAAATCTAGAAAATGAATTTGTTCGTAATTACGGTTTTATTCACGAAGCATTGTGTATCTCTTATCACGAAATACTCCTATCCTTTTTTTTTTTTTTTTTTTTTTGAGACGCAAATTGTTTCCATTTAGTGGATTCCATTTACCAACAGACAAAAAACCTGAAGCTCATTCTTAAATAATTCAGATGGGAATAAATAGCGATGCTGAGATTTTCTATATTTATTTTATGGTCATCTTACCCAATTGTTAAATAAAAATATTAAACATTTATGCCACAACTATATAACATATATGTTAAATTGATTCTAACTAGAACTCATTTTTCGTAAATTGAAAATCAAACTAATTTAAAATTTCTAAGGTTTCATTGTTTTTTCTATATATACATTGACTCTTCGTTTTTCATATACATTAGTTTTTTTGCGATAAAAAAATGTACACATATTATAATTTTATATGCACATAATAATAAAATATATACATAATTTAATTTTATGTGGTTTTATATGATATATATTTGTGATATGAAAAATATACACATAATATAATTTTTTTATGGTTTTATATACATATGTTGATACAATACATATTTTATTCGATTTTACATACATATGATATGAAATTAAATATATGATATAACTTTATGAAATTTTATGAAAATAAACATACTCTTCGTTTTTTTTATTAAACGACAAATATTAATAAATATATAATTATTGTCATTAAAATTTTATATGAAAATACGATGAAAATTAAATTAGTTGCATATGAGCATATCAATAATGTGTCAAGAAAAAAAATTATCTACACATTATGTACAAAATAATAATAAAATCGTAGATATGCTCTCTTAAATTTCAGTAGGATGTGTATTAAATTTGAGTAAATTTAAAATTTAGTTGGTCATCTTATCATAAAATGTCTACAAATCTATCTTAAATATTTTAAATTATTTGATGAAAGAACAAACGTTTTTCAAACTAATAGAAACTTGATAGATGTGTTATTTCAGAAATTAGACGACACGTATATAATTTTAATTTCTAATTTGGATTGTATTTTTTTAAGATGTTACATGTGTACATAAAAATTGATTTTATGCCAGATTGGCAGAACTATTTTTGAAAATTTTATCATATTTTTTAACGGGATTCGGATGCATGATTACATTATGTCTTCTATTGGAATTGGATATTTTTTCTAGTCAATGATTATTAAAAAAATCAAGTAATTTGTATATAAAATTGAAAATACCAGGCAATAACCATCCTGTAATTTATTTAGGATAATTTAAAATGAGGTAATTTATTCTCTTTCCTTTATTTCCATTTTGACGTCTGTGTTCATTAATCATTGGGAAGAAATTTTCCAATTCACAGTAAACAATTTACAATTGGGATTGAAGTCGTCGTTGTCGCTCTAGTATTAGAAAAAAAAAATATTGAATACAACTATTGCACGGTACTTTATAGTTAAATAAATATATAATAGAGAGCTGATAATTAAACCGTTAAATTAATGTTTCTTTAAAGACATGTATATATTTAATAGAGAGTTGATACATAGATATCAATATTGATACCGACTGAAATATGTATGCATGTTATTTTTTGTACTGAAATAGTTGTGCATGTTATTTGAGTTATTATGCACATTATTTTGTTAACATGCATAATAATTTTTTTTCAATACAAAAATAACATGAAATAACATGCATAACAACTTAAATAATGTGCATAATAACTCAACTAAATGTGTATAACAACATCGGTGTCGATAGTCGGTATCAATATTGATATCTACGAAACATTATCCTATTTAATAATCACGAAAAAAATCTTTTTAAGAATTATCAGTCAATGAATCCGGATATGAGTATACTTCTGTATATAATATAAAATTTTGTAATAAGGATCAAGGTATATAATTAAAAGGGAAAATTAGTTTTATGTCACTATAAAACATAAAAATTATCAAAATGACACTCAGAATTTTTTTTGCAAAATGTCACTATCGACACCTGATCTCTATACAAAAAATGACCGATGGTGGTATTTTGACAATTTTTTCTGAGTGATATTTTGACAATTTTGAAATTTTATAGTGGCAAAATTCAAATGTCCCTAATTAAAATATGAGTCAAGAGGTTAGCAGTTCAAGCAATTTGAATGAATAACTGTGAATTAATTTTTTTATTAAGTTAGTAAAATCGCAAGTTGTTTATCTAGAAATTTCAGATAGTTACGTACATATTTAAAAACATAATAACTATTAGAAACAATAGCTAATTTAAATTAGCACAATACCTCACTAAGTCTCTACCCAAATATTCCTAACTTTGTGTCAAAAAAAAAAATATTCCTAACTTTTTTTGCGCATAATTCGTACATGGAACCAAATCAGCTGCTCATGTAATTTCTTTTTGTTTCCTGATTGTTTCGATTTGAACCGTTTAAAACTCATCTAACGGTCAAAGCATATGTTTTCTGAATCAAATTACAACCGTTCGTAACGATCGATCGATTCGTGACGATCGAATCGAGCCAAACAAAATCTTGCTCCCCTCAAATACAAATAATAGATTCGGATCCTTTAGTACATATGGAGATACAATATTGTCAACTTGACCATCTGTGACGTCACTGAAGGCGTCAGACCTAAATTTGTTTCGCAGATGCAACGCAACTAAGATCTCTTCGTGTAGCGGGTCAGATACTTCTTCCTTTGCATAGCACAGATTTCTACTCTCAAAATAGGTAAATTGAAAATTTGATAAGGACTTGGATGCAAATAAACAATAACAAGAAATGCTTAACCTCAAATCAGATGTTGCGAGTGGAATGGTTGAAGAAGATTAGGTGAGAAGGATTTCGATTCTCTGTTGTTGTGCATCGTGATACAATACTTTTCAGATGTATCCAAAAGAACAGATGAATTAGTAATAGTTGCTAATTAGTATAGTTGATATTTATCTCTAGGAAAGAAGATAATTTTAAAAGAAGTGTTAGACATGATCATTATCTATCTTCATACCTCTTCATTTTTGCAACTGATTTTATTTTCAAATGATCAGATCGTCTGCAACAAACAAGAGCTTCGACAGTTCACTTCTAGAGAGTTAGAACCTGCACCATGTATGCTGATGATATACTAATCATTCTAAAGCCAACAACTCAAAATTTTCAAGTTGTAAAGTTTCTTATGACTATTTCGGAGCATATTTCAGGTTTTAAAATCAATCTAGACAAATCAAAGATAATGTTTTCGTGCCATATCAGATGTGGACAAATATGCTCAGTTATAGAGAGGTTATTTTCCAATGAAATATCTGGAGTTACCTCTTGAGGAAAATAACTCGAGTAAAGAGGACTTCATGTCATTAATTGAAAAAATTCAAATGAAACTATCATATATCATGGGCAGGAAGAGTGGTTTTTCTTAATTCAGTGTTGACAACAATACCCATTTACTTCATGTTTGTCTTTAAACTTCCTATTTGGGTCGTGGGGAAAATAGATTAGATTAGATGAGATGTCAGTTTATGTGGCATGATGCAAAGATAGATAAAATATATTTCACTTGATCAAATGGGACATATTATGTAAACCGAAATTTCTAGAAGGATTGGGAGTAATTGATATCAAGGTATTTAACGATGACTTTTGGCCAAATGATTGTGCAAATGATATAAACCTTAGAGGATTATTGTTAATTACGTGCTTTGTTTTATGAAGAGAACGTTGTGCTAGAATATTCACTGACAAATTCAAGCAGTCCAACATTTTGCTCCAGAAAGTAGAAGAAGAATGGAGGCTATTGCAAACATTGAGATATAACAACTGATTAATTTTTTGCTTTACTTTTCTTTGATTATTTGTCTTATTTCATTTGGTTTGTCTCTCATTTTCTTTTTTTATCAATTTATTTGTGTTTTCTTTTAATTCTTTAGAAAGAAAGTTTTTGGTCCATTTTCTCGTCGTCGGTTATTACGGCCATCTTCGTCGATTGTTTTGATCGTCTTTATTAAATTTTTTTCGCTATTTTCTTTAGTTTTATTTAGACATATTCAACAAATTTTTTTCGATAATTATTGATTTGTTTTTCTCCTCATTCTCTTGACAATTAAGCATGACTCGATATCCTCTGCCTCTCCTCTCAAGATGACTGAAATGGAGGTTGTTGACACAAATTGGCGCTTTACATAATTACATCTGTGATAGTGATACATGCATACATACATACATTTATTTTTCATTAAAGACCAAAATATTAACCGAAACTTGCACACTCGTGAAAGAGTCGACTCATAAAGAAGAAGAAGAAAAGCAACAAAATCTTTAGTCCCAATCAAGTTGAGGTGTGCTAGAAGTGAAATCAATCAGAATAATGAAAAATTAATATAAATAATAATAATAATTATTATATAATAAATTGTAAAATAATAGTAAAATAGAAGTAGCAATAATTATAACAATAATAATGATAATAATAATAATAATAAAAACTATTCTATAAATCATAAGTTTAGACTAGCATCATTCGTCTCTAATCATGAACTAAAGTCGTACAACTATATCACTACTTCAAAATTTCAGTCTATATCATGATTCTTGTACTTGAATCGCTAACTTTCATGTACTCATATCTTATGCTAACTCTTTGGAGATGTTCCACGCCTTCAAATCATGAAGTAATCTAGAAATTTAAATCCGTTGCGAAACCAATGCCAACATTGCAAATGAAATAAACTTCAAGATTATTGAAAATATTTGAATTTTTTGTGATTTCTTTGAATTTCATTTCAAAGTTATTATGGAAAAGGAGATTTATTATTTGAGCAATGTAGATGGAATTTAATTTAGATTAGGAGGAAACTTTTATGAGGGTGTTTCAAATAACTATTTTTCGTTCAACTATAAAAGATAATTCGAAATGATTACTCACTCAAACTAACACTATTTTATCACAACATTCAAACATAGTCAAAATTTGCGTTAAATTATTGAGATTCGCGTCGGAAGAGCCTTCTTATAGAAACTTATTCGTTGTAGCGCAACATGCATCCGACAATTCGAATTCGTTGTGCTACAAAGATCGACCACACGATATGATGAATGAGATTGAAGTTTTGAAGCACAAATCTCGATGCAGCACAACACAGATGACTTGTATTTTTTGCGCTAGATTCTCCTGTAGATTTACATGTTGCGTTACACGTGCAAAAAAAAAAATAGAGAAATTTTACAAATTGCTCTTGTTTTGAAAAACTTGAATCAATTTGCCCTTCCTTCTAAATTTTTCAACAAAATGCTCCTGTGAACCCACTCTCTCCTCCATTTAGTTTAACCTTATATTACTTTATTATAATCTCTTCTTAAGTCTGATAATTGAGATTTAATTAAATCCAAGGTCTTTTGAGTTAATGATTTTATATATGTGTACATTTGTCTTTTTAAAAGTCAGACATGTCTTAATGTAATTAATTAATTAATTATTTAGTTAGTTCTGAATTGAAAAAGAATTTTTTTAATTAAAGTTTCTTGGCTGCACATCAGTAGAACATGAAAACACATAAAAAGAAAATTATAGTTGTACAATAACAAATAAATTTGTATATAATAATGGGTGAAAATAATAGCGATCAAAAATATTTTTTTACATTGTGCCAAAAAGGAAACAATTTCTAGTGTACATTCAACGATTATGGTACACATTTTTTTTTATAAATATCCTTCACATTTAAAAACTAATTGTAAATGTGTAACAAAATATTTAGAGATGATGTGTCATCAAATTTGAGTTTGAGTCAATTCATAAAAGCACAGTGAAGTTTTCAAGGTTCAACGAAGAATTATCAATAAAATTTTAAATTTACTCAAATTTGATAGATGTCTTATATAAGTAACTAGGAACAAATCTATAATTCTTTTTAATTTGAATATATTTTAATATTTTAAAAATACGTCCAATGTATTACTCCTTCTATCTTTTCTTTCATGTATCTGACATGTAAATACATTTGAACTACATTTGTTCAGTACTTGTAATCAGATATTAATGAAATTTAAGAACAACGACCGTCATCATTTTCTAAAAAAAAATATGTACAATAAAAGTGAATGTATCATAAATATATAATGTACGTTAGAATTATCAGAAAAAAATTATGATAAATTTTTCATATATAGTTCTAATTTTCATTTTAGATTTTTTTTACATTATATTGGTGCAACCAATAATTCTTAATCCTTAATTTGAAGATTTTTTTAAATCAGAACTAATTAAATAATTATTTAATTAGATTACAATTTTGCAACATACTTATTTTTTTAACGACACAAACATACATGTATAAAACTAGTAATCCAAAAAGATCTTTGGATTTAATATAAACAACAAAGTGTTCTAAATTAAAAAATAAATTGCAGTAAGTAATACAAAGTGTCTCAAGTAATACAAAATTAGAATAAATGGAGGGTAGAGTGGACCCACAAGGATATTTTGTTGATAAAATTTGAAGGAAGGGAAAATTGATTCAACTTTTTCAAAAGAAGAGCAAATTGTAAAATTTCCCAAAAAAATATATGCATCTGCGTGTGAATTTCATTGACACTATTTTTAATTCAAGAAAAAATATAAATAGCTAAAGAGAATGCAAAATGTAATAATTAAATTATCCATCTAAAACCTCACCTTAGATCGATCTAATAAATTATCCATCTAAATCTCATCCAAATTCACTGACCCATTATATATTAAAAAAATAAAAATAAAACATTAATGATTAGTGCTACTTGTAACTTAGACGGTTGGAGACCGTTGGATAAAGCTCTTTGACTAGGAAAACCAAAATTTAAAAGAACAAAAAAATATAGTTTTCTATAAATTATTTTTTTGGTAAAAAATATTATTAGAATTAGTTGCAATGATTGATTGTCATCTCTACTGATGCAAATATTATTAGAATTAGTTATAAGTTTTGATTATTATCAATAATCTTACCTACATAAAAGTTGAACATGCTTACCGAAGTGGCTATAAATAGTGAAAACACTGTAGTATTTTTTTCAATTTTTTTTGCCGTTGGTTTTTTAATTTTTTTATATTAATTAAATGTTTTATTATAATTTTATTATTGTAATACAAAAATTTAAAATTTAATTTTTTCGCGCGAAGCGCGAACGCATACGATTAGTTGTTAATAAAGTTAGAACATATTCCAGGCGTTATCATAAAAATAAATAAATAAATGAAGGTCAACCGAACTTATGGGCAATGGCTCATATTCTCATAACTTCATCGGTGTTGCCTGTTGCATTTATATTGTATTGTTGCAAGAAGCCAAGAACTAAGCAGGGAGGAGGGAAGACCGATTTTTTTATTAGAAATTTAACAAATAAATTACAAATAAAAATAAAAATTGTTTTGACAGTTTGAAAATCAGAAAAGTCGGAGTTGCGAACTTCTAAAGAAATTCAAATGACTGATATTCGCAATACCGGTCAATTAATTTTATTTGTAGCTTTTTAAAAAAATTCTTTGCATAGTTCTAAAAAAGTAAGAATTACATTTATGATCATGACAAGGATGATTTTATTTTTTAATGCTCACGTTCACATGTGTTATCTAGTCGCATGTATTCAGAAATCCATACAGATAAAAAAAGATTTTAAGGTACCTCTGAACAATGCGTTCAGACTGCATTCAGACTCTGAATTCATAATTGCAACTTACTTACTATTTTTTTTGTTTCGAATTTGGATTTCTGAACGCATGCGTTTAGATAACACATATGAACATGAACTTTAAAAATTAGGATTATCATTGTTAAAGATTTGAATCAGGGTCATAAATATTATTCTTATTTTTAGGGTCAAGCATAAAAAAATTCACCCTTGTACATTGAATATTTTATTATTAGAAAATATGAATAATTTAATTCTAGTTGGATTATAGTTAGGTAATTTTTTGTAACAATTCCAGTGCATTCGTCGGAATTGTAATTAATTTTTTTGCAAGCTACCAAAATGTAAATATTCGAGTATAGTTCAAACATGTCAAATCTGATTCATGATTAGAGGAACGAGCGATTCAAAATTGATTCTGATGCAAACTCGTGATAAAAAATACTAATTAAGACACAAGTTAGAGATGGAGGCAAATTTGAGACACGCAATCCTTCGATCACAAATCAAATTGGATCAGGTAACAATGGACTCCAATATATATAACTCGATGGCTTGCGACGATAAAAAAATTAATTACAATCCCGACGAATATAATCGAAGTTGTAAAAAAAATTAAGTATGATTACTATTTCTTTTCTACAAAATTCGGTTACGCTGGTCGGACTGTAATCAGTTTTTTAAAAGAATTTAAGAACTAATTTAATTTTCTGGAGAATTGATAATTAAATTAATCCTCTATATATAAAAGTTAAACCTGCTTAGCTACAGTGAAAACACTGTAGCATTTTTCAAAAAAATTTCCGATTTTTTTCTGTAGCAATTTTTTTAATTTTTTTCGGTTATTGTTTTTTTTTTTAGTTTTTCGCGCGGAGCGCAAGCACGACTTCTAGTGTAAATAAAAGTTCAACAATATTGTGCAAAAGTTTAGACTTTAGAGGATAAAAGTGAATTTGAAAATTTGGAATCTTTTTATTTTATTTTCTCGGATGTGCCACACACTGACAGGTGCACACGCCCTCCTCCTCTCCGCTGCTCCAATCACTAATTCAAGCCTATAAAGGCACATCACCTCACATTTCACATCTTGTCACTTGGCACATTCTCACGCTCAAATCTCCAAACACACACACGATGCCATCTGGTCAATCGACCTCCGCCACATCCAATCGCCAGCACAACCCGCCGGCGGAGGCGGTTCCGAGCTTCCCCCCACCCGAATCCGAATCCGACGAGTCATGGGTTTGGTCTCAGATCAAAGCGGAGGCGCATCGCGATACTCAATCAGAACCCGCTTTGGCATCTTACCTCTACGCCACGGTTCTCTCTCATCCCTCTCTTCCTCGATCGCTCTCCTTCCACCTCGCCAACAAGCTTTGCTCCTCCACGCTCTTGTCGACCCTCTTGTATGACCTCTTCGTCGCCTCTTTCTCAGAGCACCCCACTCTAAGATCGGCGGCCGCCGCCGATTTGATCGCCGTTAAGCAGAGGGATCCTGCGTGTGTGTCTTTCTCACACTGTTTGTTGAATTACAAGGGCTTTCTTGCAATTCAGGCGCACAGGGTTTCGCACGTGCTCTGGTAAGAGAAAAGATTGTTCATCTTCGCTTTTATTTATTTATATTTATTTATGGAATCCCCGTAAATTTGGCAATTTTGAGTTTCGTTTTAATTATTTATTGTTTTAGAGGAGTTAAAGTAAAATAGGTAGCTTCGGCTACTTGCCAAAAATGAAGAGGAACTTTTCTTGTGGAAGATAACTTTTGATGTGGTGGTTTGTGAGTGCTCATCTCATCTGTTTGAAAAGGAGCCATCACCATGATTCTCTCTCTCCAAAAAAAAGAGCCGTCACAATGACAATATTTTGAGGTTTTGCTCCAAGAAGATGATTTAATTAGAGTTGTTCAAAAGTTCATTTTGAATTCAAATTCAAAAAGGAACTTGGAACTTCTTTTATATTATTAAAGGCCCTCTTTATATTAGAGTGTAATATACACTCATTTAAGCTTATTCCATATATATTAAAATCGTTAACAGATAAAAGTAGCAATATACCCTCATTTACTTGACAATGAGGTTGAAAATTACTGATTCACCAATTTATCGTAAGAAGTTTTAATATAAAAATTTACTCAGAATTCGTTGATCCCTCTCTGTTAAAGAACTTTCTAAAAGGACTGCTACATACAATTTTATTATTTATCATATTTCACTTAGCATTACACAGACTCAAAGCACTTAACTCATAAACTGATAAATAGTAATGTTTTTTTATCTAAAAAAAATTAATGATGCATTCAATGTTGCTGTTGTTATCTATTATTATTAATTTGGAAGATTATTGCATTGCAAGCAAGGACTATTTGCAGGGGCGGATTCAAAATTTGCAATGGCGATATAACCATAGAATTTGTCGTGATTTATTACACTCCATCTATATCATACATTTCTGGGTCTGTACCAGTATTCGATCTTAAGTAGTTGATAATGAACTACACATATTCATTTTTATTGAAGCAGCTAAATATGTTACTTTTCATTCTTGATCTGTTATTTACTAAGGAAACATTTCTCTTTACCTCAGGTCCCAAAACCGCAAACCACTCGCACTGGCCCTCCAATCTCGCATTGCCGATGTATTTGCTGTTGACATCCACCCAGCAGCACACATCGGGAAGGGCGTCCTCCTTGACCATGCTACCGGTGTTGTGATTGGTGAGACAGCTGTGATCGGCAACAACGTCTCGATCCTGCACCATGTCACGCTCGGTGGCACTGGCAAGGCTGTAGGTGACCGCCACCCCAAGATTGGTGATGGTGTCTTGATTGGTGCTGGAGCCACCATCTTGGGCAACATCAAGATCGGCGAGGGTGCCAAGATCGGTGCGGGCTCACTGGTTTTGATAGAAGTACCACCAAGGACAACAGCTGTTGGCAATCCTGCAAGATTGATTGGACAGAAAAAAGGGGGAGAGCCGACGAAAAGTGATGGGGATGTGTTTCCGGGGGAGACCATGGATCATACCTCGTTCATTCAACAATGGTGCGATTATATCATATAGTTGTTTGGAAAGGGTGAAGCCACAGTGTTTCTGCTTTTTCGCATTGTGTGATTTAGTGCGAGTATCAGGCTACTTTGTCTTGCCGTGAATAATTTCTTATTAAATATTGAGATTTCTCAATCAACTGCAGAGTTTGTAATCAGGCTTCAAGTTATTGAGAGACAAATGAAGGGCTGCATTTTGAGCATTGCCTTTCTCATCAGGCTTTGAGGGCTAAAAATAATATGAAAGAATGTCAGTGGCATATAATAAACGAAGAATATTACCTTTTTTTGCTTATATATTAAATTAAAATCATTGTGTATGTGAAAAAGTCAAGTGGTTTGAACACTTGCGCTAATACGTAGTAGAACAAATTTCTAGACTGGTTTGAACACTTGCGCAACTGTGATTAAGACACGGAAGGATTACAATAAAAGAACTTTCTCGAAAGGAGGCAAGGAAGAAAAAGACTTCAACTGTGTTTGTACTTGTTATTAATAAATTATTAGAGTCTAATTGTATGTAGGATTATAATTCTGAAATAAGGAATATTATTATAGCACAATTTGTACAACTTGAGAGAACTGATTCTTTTCACACGAATAAGTACGGTTGATGATTTTTTACTATTATTTTGGATTCAATCAAGCCCGTAGGTAAATTATTGGTGGTCCTTTTTTTCTCCTTTGAAGAACAATATAAACTATTCGATTTCATAGCTGATATTTTGGTAATATGTTTTATTTATTTTTAAGACCACCTCACATGATAGCATGAATTAGACTTTTTAGTCGTTAGCATTTTTATACCTTGGTTCTTATTGTGGACTTGCCAATTGATTCAAATCTAAATTAAATCAATTCTTCCTATCTCCTCTACCAGATACAGCAGAGATCAATTTGACAAGAAAAATACTTGCAATCTAACTAATGATTGTATGGTCTCTGTCGACCTCATCTAAATCATTGTAGATAAACAAATGCACTCTTCAGATGATTCTGATAGTTTTTATTCTTTCTTGATTTTATACTTTTTTCACAGGAGGCCTATTTGCTCAAAGAAAGAAAAAGAACAAGGATGAATGAATTGGATTAATGATGTAAGAAATATGAATATTGAAAGAAAGACTAATCCGGGGAAACATAACAACAGGATCAATAATTCAGAATTGATGTTTGGAGCTTAGACCTTGACCCCAATAAATCATATCATGAAGGAACACTATAAAGCCATGGGTACATCTGGTATATCTAGATGAACAAAACATTAGTTCTGGTAAATAAATTTGCTCCAATCTTTAAAGTAAGAGTCTTGACAAAGGGTAAGAGAAAAGGCAAGGAAGAATAGTCAGAAAACAAGCAATAATAAGTTATAGCAAGTAGAAAAGCCTCGAGGATTTCAAACTCAGTCATTAACAACTGGCGTGGCCATAACAGTTAATCAGTTATAGGCTATTGAAGAACCAGCTTTCCCAACTATACAAAAGTAATTTTATTGTTCCGTTTATACAAGTTTTGATCAACATTCACTATGGCTTGGGAACTTGTTATTCAGGAACAAGCTTAGAAGGATGATTGGCATCAGAGACAAATTACATCTCACTCATGTTGGGCGATTCAACAAATAGCATGGTGAACTCTCCCACCTTCTCAACAGCACCCTTTTTACCTGCCCGAAGTACTAAATTATTTCGGTGCCTAGAGAAAATACCCTTGCTAATGCAGATGATGTCACCAGGCTGAAAGGCCTCGCACTCGGCTCCCCACATCTGGAAATGCACGCAAGCTGTTTCATCAGCAACAAGGGCAATGCATGTTTTTATTTTATCCTTGCCTTCTTCAATGATTTCTCCTTTGTCGACAAGGATAAACCTCACATTGACTGTGTTAGAGGCTGCTGGCCTCAAGTCTTTGAGCTGCATGGAGTTTTCCATTCGTCACTAATGATTCTTTCTTCACTGCAGTAATTAGTCAAACACCTGGAAGGCACTGGCGTGTTAATTTATAGGGTCAATTGTTGTAAGTCCACTGAAAAATTCAAAAGCTGAAACCTTACCAAAACTTTATAAGTGATTCCAATTGCAATAATTTATTAATTTGATTTGTGTTCCCAAATTTCACTAAGATGGCAAATAGGAGAAACCAAGATTGATTTTGATTTTTGGTACAAGACCAGAGTATGTAAGTTGATAAGATCATTACAGATTACATATAATTGATGAAGAATTCGAGACTGGAATTTTTTCTACCAAATAAAAAGAAAAGATATATAAAAATCAGAGATGGGGTTGTTTCTAATCCAAAGGACCACAAATTTACTGTTCTATGAACACTACAAGCCATTTTTACCGCATAATAAGTAAACCTATAAAGAAGCTAGTATTGCAACTACTCATAGTTGCTTCTGAGCTGAAATGCTCAAGTTTCCATTCAAAAAAATAACAGATCAGATGATGAGGGTTACTTGGCAACACTAAACCAGGGACCATTAGTGAAATAAACTGGAACTGAAAAGTGAAAACCAAAACTAGAACTTAAATCGAAACCTGAGAGAATGAATCCCAGTACAATTTTAATTGTAGTAACCTGTTTTCCCTTCCCAGATCCATTAAGAGTGTGTTCGTTTGATTGGAGAAGAGTCTCAAAAAATAATATTCTGCAGAAATTAATATTCAGTCTGTTCATTTGATAGGAAAGATAAACTAGTTGAAATTTTATTTTCCTTTTTTTTCTGAAAATCTAGAGTTTCGTTTTCCGATAATTTTTGGCGGAGAGCTTCTTACCGACCCTCACCATTCATGAAACCATTCTTTACTTCTTCTCGTTGACCCTCATCTCTTTTACATTTGTTATTTCTAATCTCCTCACATCTCGCGCTGACCCTTCATCACATCTCAGGCATGGTACAAGAAGGTCCACCTTAACCAGATTAAAAAATATATTAAAAAATCAACCACAGAGACATCTTGGTTTTATTTTATAGTGTCACGGTGTCCATTGGTTGGAAGATAGCTAATCATGCATATATTTCTTAATGAGTGATATAAATTGGTACCTCAGGCATGATACATGCCCAAAGATGATATTCTTTATGTGTGTGATCTGAAGGCACAAATAAGGAGTAGTGATTACCTTGTTCGAGCAATATCAATCATCCATCGAATTAAATTTGGTGAAGTTACTGTTAATATGATTTACTGATACGAACTGAACTTTTGTTAATATGTCGGAAAAACCCTTTTACCAAAATTATAAATAGTAAAGTCAATTTTCTTTTCTTTTTTTTCTTATTAAGTGAACAATAGGAAAAATAAAATCATTTTCATTTCCGCACTAATTTCATTTGCCCAAACGAACAAACCCTAAGATGAAAAGAGAAGATAAAGCCAGATAGATTATGAATGCTGAAAAAGCTGATACCACGATGGTAATGCTGCGACTCCAAACCAAATCAAACATTGGTAAACCAGTGAAAAAAAGGCGAAGGTGTTGGTAGAGAAAGAGGGAGAAACATGAAGAGAGAGATTAAGATATCATACCAAGCTACAACCGACAGCAGACAATGACGACAGCTTCCACACAATCGAACTGATAGTTGAACCTCTGTGTGAGAGCGGAGTGTCTGTTAGGAACAGGAAGAAGGATCGTCGATGTTGTTCTCAGGGTTTCTCTTTTCGCCGAGATGGAGGTGTCTCTTCTCGCTAGATAGAAATTCTTGTCTTTTTAAATAAAGAAAAAGGAAAACATATCACCTTTTCTTTCTTTCTTATTTTTAATTTTTTTTTGATGATATTCTTTCTTTCTTATCATAACCCTCCGGATTAGTAGTGTCTCACATTTGCTATTCTTTTATTAATATAGTGGCATGCTAAATTTTTCATGACATAGAAAGAATAGTATATTTTTTTATTTTTTATTGTTTAAAATAATATAGAATAGGAAGCTTAAATACCATATTTGATATCAATTATTGATATCGATTTTATTATACACCTTTAGTTGAGTTATCATGCACGTTATTTTTTGTAATGAAATAGTTATACATGTTGTCGATTTTATTATGCACCTTTAATTGAGTTATCGTGCATATTATTTGAGTTATTATGCATATTATTTTCTGTAATGAAATAGTTATACATGTTATATTTTGTACTGAAATAGTTATGATATAACATGCATAATAACTCAAATAATGTGCATTATAACTCAACTAAATGTGTATAATAAAATTGATATCAATAGTTGGTATCAAATGTGGTATCTACGAAACATTATCCTATAGAATATATCGGTCTATTAACTTCTTTTGTGATATGTTTTGTATTATGCAAATTATATTTAAAAAATCGATATATTCTATAGTATTTCTTTCAAAATTACAAAAAGAAGGTATACAATATATCGCTTTTGCTGTGAAATGAAAAATACATTTTTTTACAAATTTTAATATTTTTTATTAATTAAAAAACTGCACTTCTGCGCTGTTAGCGGACTTGATGCAAGGCCACAATTCTGCTCAATTATTTATTTTATATTTCTGCTTATTGGCATTAGATATTGTTTTGTAAACTTTATGACTAATGTGAAAACATTTGCACTTCGGCCGAAGTGTAAAAGTTTCACATTAGTCAATTTTTTGTGATTAAAATTTAAATTTAAGTTCCTCAATAAATTATTCATATCAAAATCTTGTAGAAGATCAAATTTCGTGATTTTTAGAACTTTCTAGCTATATTTTAAATATTAAAAAAAACAGTCCTAAAAAGATCATGTTTTTTAATATTAAACTGGATTGTGTAAAAATATTTAAAATATAACTAGAAAGCTCTAAAAATCACGAAATTTAATTTTACAAGATTTTGATATGAAGAATTTATTGAGCAACTTAAATTTAAATTGTGACCACAAAAAATTGGTTAATGTGAAACTTTTGCACTTCGACCGAAGTGCAAACGTTTTCACATTAGCCATACTTCATATATATAATATAAAATTAGACCCTTGGTCTAATAACTATGTAAGAACAACAATTTTTCACGTGAGAGACGCGAGTTCGAAATCGATAGAAAACAAAATATCACAAAATAAAATTTAATAAAATTTGAAATATTTGAAATCAAAGGCCTTTATCTATTATATTACTAAAAAAAATACAAATAGATTATATTTTCAACTTCCGATTAGTGCTACAAATTACTTCTACAATTGTCAACATTATCAAGTAAATCTATTTACGTGTTGATTTAGTGCATGTATATAAATATTTAAAAACATTTTTTTCATATAAAATTATATTGTTAGATGATAGTTCATCAACATAAAAGAGAAAAAATATGTTTAAATAGATATCTGATTTCCTGGGGTTTTCTAATACATCGAGCAGTGATATTAAAAATAATTCTTTATTTACATATTTCACAAATGGGGTGCTTTATGAGAGCCTAGACAGTTGTAACTTGTGACAGGTGTACTGTGTGACTAGTTCATGTTTGTAGCCACGCTTTTCACAGATTAATACAACCTCAAGAGAAAAGAGCAAGCAAACAAGTTACACCATCTGAAATCTATCCACTGGTAAGAAATCTCAGATATACAAAGTTTGACGACCAAAGAATTAAAGAAAGACACCTGATCCAGCAAAATAGGATCCTGGTACACTGAGGGCACACAACACATACCAAATTTTTGTTCAAAGATCTCATTATAATACTGAAACAAACTCTTAAAATTTTAGAAATAGAAAGAGCATGCAGCAGTATGAAAATCAGCACAAGTATTTCCTTTTTTTATTCTTCACTTCCCACCAAGAGTGAAAACTGGAGCTGGTCTTCAATGGCTGGTGCAGCTTGAGCCCATGATCTCATCCACCTCCACTGTAATCACCATTGAATTGGCCACGGCCTGGATTTTCACGACCATGACCTCCCCCATAGTACCTCTCCTCTTCAACCGGCTTCAGAAATTCAGTAATGCTCACTCACTATAATTGAAAGACAGCAAGCGATAGTAAGAATTTAACACTAGTAAAAATTTGAATGCATTCTCATGTAATCTGAATGAGAGAGAGAGAAGAAAGCATTACCTTGTCCGCTCGCTCGTCCCTTTCAGCATCTTTCTTCTTCTGAGCGACCTTGCCAGAACCCTGATAAAAATCAGAATAAAGAAAAACTAATCAAAAGGACATTTAAGCAATTATAAAGGACATTTAACAAAATTAACCTTCAACCTGATAAGCAATTACAAAGGACATTTGGTAGCACCTGATGCAATAGCTTAAACACCCTTAATAAACATACAAACAACAGCAAAAAAGGAACTATAGGATACCTTGTCTTCCTCAGCCTCCTTTTCACCAGCCTCGTCCTTGTTATCTTTTGACTCTGCATCCTCGGCCTCCTCACCTTGCTTCTCTGCCGGAGTAACCTTCTGTTCATCCTGTATCGTCTCCTCATGTTCCCTACAATTTGGATTAGCAAATGTAAATATAAGAATTGAACTCTTATTGATAACAAAAACTGAACGGCATGTAACTAAAAGAAATGGGTTGGTAAAGATAGGAAACAACTCATAACTGCATAGTTCTCTATTGGATAACAAACACAGTACAGTGTAACCAACTGAAATGAGTTGGTAACAACAGGCAAAAGATTTGCATTAATACAAAATGAAGAATTATCAGAAAACATAAGGAAGAACTGTCAGGACAAGCAATAATAAGTTATAGTTGCCAAGTAGAAAAGCCTTGAGGATTCAAACTCAACCATTAATAACTGGTATGGCCATAACAGCTATAGACTAGTGAAGAACCAGCTTTCTCTATTGTACAGACGTAATATGATTGCTCCATGCATAGAAAATTTGATCAAATATTCACTAGGGTTCAAGGAACTTGCGATTCAGGGACAAGCTTAGAAGGATGATTGGCATCAGAGACAAAATGCATCTCGCTCATGTAGGGTGACTCAACGAATAGCATGGTGACCTCCCCCACCTTCTCAACAGTAACCTTTTTACCCGCCCAAAGTACCAATTTGTTTCTGTGCCTAGAGAAAATTCCCTTGCTCATGCGGATGATGTCACAAGGCTAAAGGCCTCGCACTCGTCTCCCCACATCTGGAAATTCACGCAAGTGGTTTCATCAGAAGCAAGAGCAATACATGTTTTTGGTTTGTCCTTGCCATCAATGATTTCTCCTTTCTTGACAAGGATAAACCTTGCATTGACTGTGTTAGAGTCTGCTGGTGTCTTTGAGCTGGATGCAGTTTTCCATTCACCACTGCTGGTTCTTTCTTCACTGCAGAATTTAATCAAACACCTGGATGGCACTGGAATTTTAATTTATAGGGTTGCTTTTGTATGCCCACTAAAAAATTTAACAGCTGAAATCTAAACCAAAACTTGATAAGTGATTCCAATTCCAATATAAATTATTAATTTGATTTGTGTTCCCAATTTCACTAAGATGGTAAAGAAGAGAGAACAAATTGACTCAGATTTCTGGTACAAGACCAGAGGAAGTAAGATTGATTCTGATTTCTGATACAGATTACATACGATCAATGGAGAATTTGAGACTGTAAACTTTTTCTACCAAAAAAAGATATAGAAAAATCAGATGGGGGTGTCTTCTAACCCAAAGGACAGAAAATTTACTGTTCTATGAACACTACAAGCCATTTCTAATGCATACTAAGAAGTCGGCGTATAAAGAAGCTAGTGTTGCAACTTTTTGTTACTCTTAGTTGCCTCTGAGCTGAAATGCTCAAGTTACAAATGAAAGTTCATTCCTTTCAAATAAAATAACATAGCAGATTATTTGAGTGTTACATGGCAAATCTAAACCAGGGGCAAATTAGTGGAATAAACTAGAACTGAAAACCAAAACCGAAACTGAAACCGAAACCGAAACCTGAGAGAGTGATTTCAAGTACAGTTTCAATTTTAGTGACTTGTTTTCCCCTCCCAATTTAATTAAGATGGAAACAAAAGTTGATTCTGAATTCTGAAAAATTAGACACGAGGGTTATTCAGCAACTCTAAACCAAATCAAATATTGGCAGAACCAGTGACAAAAGGGAGAAGGTGTGTTGGTAGAGAAAAAGGGAGAATACAGAAAGAGAGAGAGAGAGAGATTTAAGATCTCATACCAAGTGATGTCGATCCACACTATGTGAGCAAATTGCACGCTTCTCTCCGCAATAAGAAGAGAAAGGCACCAAGTTATGTGTTATGATCTCAATTTCTCAGCTCAATTGAAATTCAAATGATGGAAAGAAAGGAAGAAAGATAAGAGAAAAAGATAAACAAATTTCATTAACAAAATATTCCATACAGACAATGGGAACTGGCCTTATATAGGCAATTCAGTTTTGTAGAAGGAAGTAATTAGTTGCAAACAGAATGCAATTATTCTATTCAGTTCAATATAACAGAATTTGTTAACTGAAAAAATACACTGTAACAGCTTCAACAGCTTGCACAACAACTCTCTTGCAATTATCTCCATTTGCTCCTTCGTCTATTCATCCAGTTCGTTGCATTATCGGGGCAGAGAGAGACCTTGACGATCCTTCATTGAACCCCTAAAAGAAACTGAGATGAGAGTTTGTAATTCAAAACTTTTCATTGAATTCAATCATTTTCATTCTGTACACTGTTGTATATATAATAGAATTCACATAAGGAAAATTACAATTTTGTCCCTAACATTTGAATTAATCTCTAACGGCTCCTAACTCTAACAACCTTGCCCTTCTCTTGTCCATTTGAGCCAGCTACTGTCTTCTCCATTTTCTTAGCTTCATGCTTTTCTATAGCCACCCTCAAGCGTAATGGGCCTTCAGACAGCGTAAGCTAGCTCTCGAAATCGAGGAGATGGTAAACCCTTAGTGAAGATGTCACCAATTTGGAAGAAGAAAGAAGTATTGAAATAGTTGAAAATTGTGCAACACAAGAGGGACAAGGTAGCGATCACAGAAAGAGATCAGCAATGGATTCATTTGTGATTTGGTCGGATAGGAATGCCGATGCTAGTAAAAAGCTAAAGCAACTCACTATGAATACAATGGCAAAAAGTCGAGGCATGTAGAGCGATCATGAGATGTATCTACGTGGATGGTTTGCCATTGAGTCTTGTCAATAGCCCTTTTTTTAAGAAAATGATCAAATAATGCATCAAGTAGGGATTGGGATTGAAAATACCATCGTATCATGAAGCAAGAGTAAATTTTTGAAAGAAGTAAATGATGTGCATTCAATGTTAGAGAGGTACAAAAAAGAGTGGACTAAAACCGGTTGTACATTGATGTTCGATGGATGGACCGATGGAAAATGTCGGTCCATCACTAACTTTCTTGTCAATAGTCCAATGGGAACCATTTTTCTTAAATCGGTTGATTCTTCGAGTTACTTTAAAGATGCAAGTTATTTTCTTTGATTGATGGTGTGATAGATGAAATAGTCAAGGATAATGTTGTGCAAGTAGTAACGAATAGTACATCGACTTATGTTAATGTCAAAAAACTATTGATGAAAAAAAAGTTGTTTTGGAATTCATGTGCGGCACTATCTTGAACTTGATTTTAGAGGATATTGGTAATCTACCGATCTTCAAAGATACAATTCGCAAATCGAAACATGTGTCCAAATATGTATATAATCATGCTTGAGTGCTTAATTTATTTCGACAACAAAAAGGACAAAGGGAATTGAAAAGGTCGGATGTAACAAGATTTGCAACATGCTTTTTAACCTTGGAGAGTTTTGAAAAGAACAACATTACTTTGAAAGCAATGTTTGATTCTAGAAAATGATTGAAAAGTAATTTTGCATGGAGCAAAGAGGGTAAAAGGACAATGACATTATAACTAGAGAGACTAATTTTTGAAAACAAGTATTGCTTGACCGCTAGGACACCTCTTGTCAAGGTACTCAAACTTGTTGATGGTGATGAAAAATCAGCAACGGGATATATTTACGAAGCAATGGATCGGACTAAGGAAGAAATCGCTAAAAACTTTGATAACAAGGTCAATAGGTATGAAAAAATTTGGAAGATTATTGATGCAAAGGGGGAATTGCAACTCCATCAACATTTACATGCGGCGGCGTATTACCTCAATCTAAAGTAAATTTTTATATATTATTTAATTTTATTCTCTCTGTAGATCAATGGAGTATTATCTCAACACTCATAACATACGATTATGTAGATGTATGTCTACCATACGTACTATACGTCTATGTACAATCATTCCATTTATTTTTAAAAAAATCCTCTCCGACTCTTTGTAGGTCAGAAACATAGGCAAATCCCATTTATTTTTTAAAATTTCCTCTTTGGCTCTCTATAGGTCAAATATGTTTTCATAAAAAATACTTCAATTAGTTCAACGTCACTGTAAGTCAAATATGTTAATGCTCTAAGTCTAAGTGTCTAATCATTAAAAATATTTTTTTTGCAAGGTTTCATTTTAGTGACAATTTTAATGCGAATGATGAAATATGTGGCAAACTAATTGAAACAATTAAGAGAATGTTTTTCAATCATGCAACACGATTTGAAATTGACACTCAACTTGAGAAGTTCAAGCGACCGGAAGGTACATTTGGATAGGTTATGGCCATCCACTCTCGAGACAAGAAATAACCTGGTATGAATTCAAGTTTGATATTCATATTCGTATCAATTTGAGTATCAATTTTAAATCGTGTTGCATGATCGGAATACATTCTCTCAATTGTTTTAATTAGTCTGCCACATACTTCATTATACGCATTAAAATTCTCACTAAAATGAAACCTAGCAAAAAAATTATTTTTAATGGTTAGACACTTAAACTTACACCATTAACATATTTGACCTATAGTGACGTTGAACTAATTGAAGAATTTTTTATGGAAACTTATTTAACCTATAAAGAGCCAAAGAGGAAAATTTAAAAAATAAATGGGATTCGCCTATGTTTCTAACCTACAGAGAGCTAGAGAGGAAAATTTTTAAAATAAATGGAATGATTGTACATAGACGTATAATACGTATGGTAGACCTACATATACATAATCGTATGCTATGAATGTAACTTATAAATGAATTTGAGATAATACTCCACTGATCTACAGAGAGAATAAAACTAAATAATATATAAAAATTTACTTTGGATTGAGGTAATACGTCGTTGCATGTAAATGTCGATGGAGTTACAATTCCCACCTTGCATCAATAATCTCCAAAATCTTTTCATAGTTATTGACTTTGTTATCAAAGTTTTTAACTATTTCCTCAGCTCGATCCATTGCTTCGTAAATATATCCCATTGTCGATTTTTCATCACCATTCACAAGTTTTAGTACATTGACAAGAGATGTCGTAACGGTCAAGCAATACTTGACTTGTTTTCAAAAATTAGCATCTCTAGTTATAATGTTCATATTGCCCTTTTACTCTCCTTGCTCCATGAAAAATTACTTTCCAACCATTTTCTAAAACCAAACATTGCTTTCAAAGTAATTTTGTTCTTCTCAAAACTCTCCAAGGTTAGAAAGTATGTTGCAAATCTTGTTACACCCGACCTTTTCAATTTTCTTTGTCTCGTTTGTTGCCGAAATAAATTAAGCACCCAAGCATGATTATAGACATATTTGGATACATATTTTGCTTTGCGAATTGTTTTTTTGAAGATCGGTAGATTACCAATATCCTCTAAAATCAAGTCCAAGACATGTGACGCACATGAATTCCAAAACAACTTCTTTCTTTTTTCCATCAATAGTTTTTTAGCATTAACATAAGTCGATGCACTATCCGTTACTACTTGCACAACATTATCCTCGCCTATTTCATCTATCACACCATCAATCAAAGAAAACAACTTACTTGCATCTTTAAAGGAACTTGAAGAATCAACTGACTTAAGAAAAACGGTTCTCATTGGACTATTGACAAGAAAGTTAGTGATGGACCTACCTTTTTCATCGGTCCATCCATCGAATATCAATGCACAACTAGTTTCATCCCACTCTTTCTTGTACATCTCTAACATTGAATATACATCATTTACTTCTTTCAAAAAAATTACCCTTGCTTTGTGATATGATCATATTTTCAATCCCAATCCATACTTGATGCATTATTCGATCATTTCCTTGAAAAAACGGCTATTGACAATACTCAATAGCAAACCATCCACGTAGATACATCTCATGATCGCACTACATGCCTCGACTTTTTGCCATTGTATTCATAGTGAATTGCTTTAGCTTTTTACTAGCATCGGCATCCCTATCCGACCGAATCACAAATGAATCCATTGTTGATCTCCTTCTATGATCGCTACCTTGTCCCTCTTGTGTTGCACAATTTTCAACTATTTCAACACTTATTTCTTCTTACAAATGCTTTTTCAATAAAAACTTGTATTTTCTTTCAACTCTTGGGGAAATTTCTCGCATGGTGGTACATTATGATGGGTTTCCGCAAGATGATGTTTCAATCGTGGCACATCCCTTATGTCCTTTTCACAAAAATTGCATTTTACATGCAATCTATCATCACCTATTCTTGTGCAATAAGACCAACAAGAATCTATTTGTGATGTTCTCCTTATTCTTCCCATTTAATTGCAATTGATCTAACAATAATAACAAATAAATAATAAATATGTAATTATAACCAAATTGTAAAATACAGAAAAAATTATACTCAATTTACTAATAAAAGTAAAACAAAAAATACAAACAACCAAATTTGTTGTCATGTGTGAGAACAGAATTTGGAGTTTGAACTTGTGCATTAAATACATTAGTGTACACAAACCCGGAGACGAAACTTTTGACTTAAATATTCATTGAATGAATTTCATTCACGGAGAGAGAAAAAGTAAAGACACAAACCTACAGACTTTACAACTTCACGAAACTAAAAAAAATGAGAAATAGAGAGACAACCTGTACTACCGTCATGGACCCGTGGTCGAGTGGTTGGGAAAGCGACATTCGTCTTCCTCTCTTTCTTCCTCTTTCTCCTCTACTCCTCTCTAGCTACACCGATGTATGCTTTCTCCTTTTCGAATTGATCGCTAGGTTTAGCAGCTAATGGCGCGAAATGGTGTGAAAAGAAGGGACAAGGGTATCGGGGCCACCAATTTGTGTTATCGAGGCAAAATCCGCGCGTTTTTATTGGTGCCTGTGAATCGTAGTTACTTCACGATTTGATACGATACGCGTGTCGTTCATGGCGTATCCTGCGATTCCTCAGATACACTCAGTGGCGGATCCAGGATTCTCGCCAGGGGTTCAAGATTTACGGTATTTTCCAGGGGTTCGAAATTATGGTTATTCTTGCAAAAAAATTATTTTATATGGTCATTTATTCAAAAAAAATTCAAATACATGGTCATTTGTAAAATTCTTTTAAAAATATATGATCATTTTTGAAAAAAAAAATTTCCAGGGGGTGCAGGACAACGTGGCTCCGCCACTGGATACGCTCTATGAATTAGATTATTATTATGAATTAGATTATGACGTAGATAAGATCGATTCACAGGTAACATGTCGGATCGGGTTCAAATTCTCATTTGTTATTTTATTTTAGATTACGAGTCGTTTCGAATCGGGTTGGACTAGAGTTCTCATGTGTCACAACATCTTGGATTACAAGTTGTTTCGGGTCGGTTCGGGCCAGGCTCGAATCGCTCATATGTCACTTTATTTCGAATTAAGAATCATCTTGAATCGGATCGGATCGGATTCGAATAGTTTGACTTATCAAAATATTGAGTCGATTCAAGTTTAGATCGAGTCGGACGGATTTCTCGAATCGGTGTAGGTTCTGCCACCTCTTCTTATGAGCAACCTATTAAATTTTTTTAAAATAAAAATTTTATTTGCGAAATTTATTGATTAATCATCAATAGAAAATGTACTGTAATTTAATTTTTTTTCAGGTAAAGTCAACCAACTTATACTAATATAGATCTTAAGAAGTTCTAAATAAAACTTTACTCAGAATTCGTTCGTTCCACTCTATTAAAAACTTTCTAAAAGGAATGCTACACAAAATTTTATTATTTATCATCTTTATTTATCATTACACAAAGTCAAAGCACTTAACTCATAAATTAATAAATTAATAGTCAATTAATGATACACTTATCAATTTATCATTGCGGTTGTGATTCTATTGTAATTAATTTGGATGATTATTGCATGGCGAGGACAATATGAATATATGATACACTTGTAGTGCAACAGCAAATAAGTATTTAAACAAGTGGCATTAACTAGATCAGACTCTTTCATTAAAAAAAAAAAAAAACTAGATCAGACTCAACTGACAAAGGCACGGTAAAGCATTAGGTGCAGATAGGTGTATTGTACCGGCATATACTGGTATGGACGTATGGTGACATAAAAGCATGAACCGGTACCATCCATTTACTTGCATAGTTCAAATTGCTTATTGGGGCACTTATAGGAACCGGTAATATAACCATAGATTCTGTCCTGCTTTGTTTTTTCACTCCATATATATCATACTTTTCTGGATCTGAACCAGTATTCAATCTCAAGTAGTTGCTAATGAAAAACACATTCTTTTTTATTGAAGCAGCTAAATATGTTACTTGCCATTCTTGACGAAAAATATGGGCATGAAATTGCTTACTAAAATTTACAACACATACTTCACAATTCTTATTTGGAATTTTAGATCTTGACCCTAATAAATCATATCATGATGGAACACTACAAAAATATGGGTATGATTTGCTTACTAAAATTTACATCTGTTATGTTTAAACTAGTAATCGTGTTCGTGCATAGCCACGGAGGAAAATAATGTACACGAAATCACGACTGAACATTATTTATCAGCTCCAAGTTATATTTGTTATTGGCAAAATAATATTTTCTACCAAAGTTAGTTGAATTATGAGTTTCAAATTGTAATGTAAATATATCATATCAAGAAGGCCTAGGATATGAAGAGAAACGCACAACAAAAATTAAAAATATAATACAACATAATCAAATAACTATAAAAATCCAACCCATACCTCCAATCCAACATATTTTGGACAATGGGAGTTTTGTTTGTTTATGGATTATGCGCGATTGAAATTATACCAAAAGGATGCGAGAGGGTTGTGATTGTGCGGGGAATTTTTTCAAATACCAAAGACATGCTAAGTATTTGTGGCGATTCCGTGTGATACTTAATGTAGAAGTCTTTTTTTGTGTGGGAAGATCTAGCGCATTCATCTGATCTGACGGTGCATAATCTATCCGCCTCAACCAAGTTAAATCTGAGCCATGGTGTGTTTTGTCTTTCAACGTACTTAATAGTATAGAGAGATATTAGTTCTGGTAAAGTCATCTGATTCTAATGTCTCAGTGAGTTAATAAATTGGCTCCAACCTTGAAAAATAAGAAAGTCTTGACAAAGGGGTAAGAGAAAAGGCAAGGTAATGTCAAAAAAACAAGCAATAATAATTTATATTCCCAACTAAAGAAGCCTCGAGGATTTCAAACTCAGCCATTAATAACTGGTATGGCCATAACAGTTATAGCTTTATAGGCTATTGAAGAATCAGCTTTCCCAACTATACCAGAAGTAATTTTATTGTTCTGTTTATAGAAGTTTTGAGCAACATTCACTATGGTCTATGGTTTGGGAACTTGTGATTCAGGAACAAGCTTAAAAGGATGATTGGCATCAGGAACAAATTGCATCTCGCTCATGTTGGGTGACTCAACAAATAACATAGTGAACTCCCCCACCTTCTCAACAGAACCCTTTTTACCTGCCCGAAGTACCAGTTTGTTTCTGTGCCTAGAGAAAATACCCTTGCTAATGCGGATGATATCACCAGGTTGAAAGGCCTCGCACTCAGCTCCCCACATCTGGAAATTCACGCAAGCGGTTTCATCAGCAACAAGAGCAATGCATGTTTTTGTTCTATCCTTGCCTTCTTCAATGATGTCTCCTTTCTCGACAAGGATGAACCTCGTATTGACCGTGTTAGAGGCTGCTGGTGTCAAGTCTTTGAGCTGCATGCTATTTTCCATTGACCACTGCTGGTTCTTTCTTCAAACACCTGATGGAACTGGCATGTTAGTTTATACATTATAGGGTTAATTGTTGTATGCCCACAGAAACCTTCAAAAACTGGAACCTAAACTAAAACTTGATAAGTGAATCCAATTCAAAATTAAATTAACTAATTTGATTTGTAAGTTTCCCGATTTCACTAAGATGGCAAAGAGGAGAAACCAAGATTGATTCTGATTTCATGTACAAGATCATAGGATGTAAGTCGAAAAAATCATAACAGATTATATATGTTTGATGGTGAATTTGATACTGGAATTTTCTCTACCAAAAAAAATATATATAAATCAGAGATTATGGTGTTTTTCTAACTCAACGACAGCAAATTTACTGTTCTATGAACAGTACAAGCCATTTCTATTGCATAAAGAAGCTTCTGTTGCAACTTTTGTTACTCTATGTTGCTTCTGAGCTGAAATGCTCGAGTTACAAAATGAAAGTTGATCTCCTTAGAATAAAATAACATAGCAGATGATTGAGGGTTACCTGACAACTCTAAATCAGGGACAATTAGTGAAATAATCTGGACTGAAAACCAAAACTAGATCAACTAAATCCAAAACCTGATTGAGTGATTCCAAGTACAGTTTCAATATTAACAACTTGTTTTCCCTCAACAATTTCATTAAGATGGAAAGATTAGACAAACCCACATTGATTTTGAATTCTGAGAAAAAAAAAGCAGACATCACAAGGTTTATCCAGAAACTCTAAATAAATGATATCAAACGTTGGCAAACCAGTGAAAAAAGGGCGAGGGTGTGTTGGTAGAGGAAGATGGAGAAAAACAAAGAGAGAGATTGTCATACCAAGGTACAACCGACGAGCAGATGCCGAGAATTTCCTCACAATCGGACTGGTAGTCGATCTACACTATGTGAGCCAGTGAGCGCGAAGCGAGAGAATAAAGGTAGGCGAGGAAGCGAGAGAAGAGAAGCAACGAAACGGAGCGTTGGAGGAGAGAAGAAATGGAGGCGCTGGTGTGAAAAATCCAAAGGTCTGTTAATTCACAAAACATGGAAGGGTGTTGATTCTTTCTTATTTTGACGGAGATGATTGAAGCCATCGGATCTTCAGCGATCTTCTATGCTTATGAAGGAAATTTTCAACTTCAACACCATCGTTCTCACATATTTTGCCACAAAAGATTTTCTAGCACACTCCAATTTCTTCATCATCAATTTCTGAAACACACACTCCAATCGTTCTATTTCTCGCTGTGATATTCTCATTTCCCTCTCAATCATTCCTTCCCTCCCAATCGCTCTCCCCCCCCCCCCCCCCCCCCCCTCCCTCTCTCTCTCTCTCTCAATTCATGTCTGGATCGTATCTACTGCACAATCTGACTTCCCTCCCAACTCCCAAGTGGCTGATAGTGAAAGTAAGTCATGCATCTCTTTGTTCTGATCACTTCTGCATCACTTCTTTAGTCTCTATGTTATCTGCTTTTCGTTGTTTGTTGCTTCTGGTCTTTTGCTCTATCTTTACCTACCAGCATGATCAAAATAGTAATATACCTAACATCTCACATGTATAATGCGGCACCGAATTATGTGCTACTGAGCCCATATTTTGCAAACTAGACCAAATCAGTATCAAATGTACATCAAACCCTTCATTTTAGAATAAACCCTCATGTAATTCAAATTATCCTCCACTTAGTCATAATGACACCACAAAAAATTTCTAGGAAGCAAGAAAAAACCTTACATTAAACTCAATTCATCATGCATTCCTTCTAATTTAGTTTATTCAGAAAATACCAGTCCAGTTTCAGAAACCAGTGTGAACCCAATTTTCAACTGTTTTCATGTCCTTTCTTCTTTACCACACTCTTATGAGATCATTCTAAAGCTCAATTCAATTCATATGCCAAAGAACAATCTCTGGATGTTTATGAATTAGTCCCTAGACAGTTTTTTTGGTAATTTTCAGAGTTTCTTTCATAAATTACACATAGTTTTGGGTTAATTTCAAGTTATTATGAGGTAAATATGTTTAATTCCAGTCATCAGAATTGATAAATAAGATACTGGTAAATAACAGGGAGTACTGTGTAAGTTTTCGAGTCTGGTAAGGTACATGGACTGAACTAGGAATAAAAAAAACTAAAAGTTATTTATGAATCAGTCCCTAGACAGGGATTGATTTGTAAGAGGACGTTAAATATCGAACTACATGTCTTCTGTAATTAAAATTAAAAAAATACTTCTCTTGAATTGCTGAAAGTTATAGGAATATGTTAGAAACATTTTAGTATTTAGGTGAACTATGGTTTCAATATTTTATATGATTGGGTAAACTTTTATTTCAACTTTTTTTATGTTCTTTAGTTGTGAGACTGAGAAACAAAGTATGACTATCAATATCTTGTGTATATCTAGGCCTAATCGATAAGATGCACGATTGGCATAAGAGAGCGTCAGAGAGAGCATCATCTCTTCTATCCAACGAGACCAAATTGGATTAAATCTGCTTAAAGCAAACAAAAATAATTAGAACCAAAGTTAGAAACAAAAAAAGATTAGTGTTTACCTTCTAAAAATTGATCAAAGTACTCAGGATTGTGTATCAAGTAGCTGCATCCGTGTGTTTCCTTGGACAAAACTATTGTGGTGGACAACAGGCGTAAGGGTTCATTAGAGAGAGTGTCGCCTCCTCTATCCAACGAGACCATATTCAAGCAAACCCGCTTAAAGAAAACAAAAATAACCAGATCCAAAGTTAGCAACCAGAAAAGATTAGTGCTTACCTTCTGAAATTGGCCAAATACCCAGAATCGTGTATCAAGTAGCTACATTAGTGTGTTTTTCTGGGCTAAACCGTTGTGACGCACAACAAGCTTAAGGGCTCGTTAGAGAGAGCGTCACCTCATCTATCAAACGAGACTATTCCCGAGCAAATCCGCCAAGGGTACCTAAAAATAATCAAGTTCAAAGTCAGCACATGACTGTAGGAAGCGGCAGCCACCACCATTGGCTTTCGTGACACCGCTCTATCGCTGCAAGCCATATGGCGTTGCTCCTTCGCTTTGCCGCAGCGCATCGCATGACGTTGCACGTCACTACTCCGCCGTTACACGCTTCATGCTCCAAGTCGCATGATGCTGCCACAAGCCGCATGATGCTGCTGCAAGCTGCATGACGTCGCTCTGCCGCTCCACGCCGCATGACATCGCATGACGCCGCTCCCCCGCCCCGCCGCTTCAAGGTTCATGTTCCAAGTCGCATGACGTCGCTGCAGTCTGCATAACACTGTTGCACGTTGCACAACGTCGCTCCGCTGCTTTATGCCTCACGTCGCTACACGCTGACATCGCTCTGCCGCAGCAGGTCACATAACGTCGTTGCAGGCCGCTTGACACTGGATGACGCCGCTGCAATCCACATGACGTCGCTTCGCTGCTTTACGCCTCATGTCCCATAACGTCACATGACACCTCATGTCGCATGACCCTGCTCCACCACTCCGTCGCTTCATGATTCACGCTGCAAGCCGCATTATTAGCTCCATCGCTGCACACCGCATGGCGTCGCTCCGGCACTTCACGCTTCACACTCGAAGTTTCATGACGCTGCTGCACGCGGCAAAATGTCGCTTTGTTGCTACACGCCGCAAGATGCCACTCTCCTGCTTTACGCCTCACGTCGCATGCTTAGGTACATTTACATTCAGCGATATTTATTTTCTATATATTTTTACGAAAAAGTACTTTAGTAATTTTTTCTACTGCATAATTCCCTCTCATTATTGTGCACGAGCACGATTACTAGTTCTTATAATGAATGCATTGTACTATTTTAATGCATTTTTAGTCAAACTAATTTTAATTTATCAAAAATAGCTAAATTGATATTTCAAATCATATATAAAGAACAGTTCTAATTGTGATTTTAAGTTTATTATGTGCTATTATATTAAGTAGTTACGTGCTATTATAAAGAACAGTTATAATAGCACATATTAAGTAATTATAAGCTATTATATTAAGTTTATTATGTGCTATTATATTAAGTAATTAGAGTATGGCTAATGTGAAAACGTTTGCACTTCGACCGAAGTGCAAGTTTCACATTAGCCATTTTTTGTGGTAAAAATTTAAATTTAAATTACTCAATAAATTCTTCATATCAAAATCTTATAGAAAATCAAATTTCGTAATTTTTAGAGCTTTCTAGCTATATTTTAAATAATTTTTAAAAATAGTATTGAAAAGATCATATTTTTTTAATATTAAACTGAACTATTTTTAAAAAATATTTAAAATATAACTAAAAAAACTCTAAAAATTACAAAATTTGATTTCTTACAAGATTTTAATATAAATATAAAGATTCTTTAATGTTGACTATACAATTACTTCAACAATTGTCAATATCAGCAAATAAACGTATTGACAACGTTGATTTAGTGGGACTTCAAATAAAACATGATTATTGTGAAAACCACGTAATTATATACAACAATTGTGTTTAAATATACACGTTGACAACAATTGTATATAATTTGTGTATATAATTATTGTGACAATGTTGACAACGTTGATTATTTTCATATAAAATTTATATTGTGACAAAAATATTGTGTTTAAATAGATATCTGATTTAGTGGGACTTCAAATAGCAGTGACTAAAATAAAATTTTAATTTATAGACTTCATCACTAGGGTAACTCCATGAGAGCCTAGACAGTCGCAACTTGTGACATGTGCACTGTAGGACAAGTTCAGGTATGCAAACCACGTATTTCACAGATCAATACAACCATCAAGAAAAGAACAACCAAACATGATTAAACCATCTGAAAACCGTTACTGCCTTACTGGTAAGAAAGCTCAGATATACAAAGTTGACGACTGATACAGCAAAATGGAATCCTGCTACACTCGCGGGCACACAACACACAACAAGATTGAAAACAAACTCTTAACAAAATTTTGAAAACCAACGGAGCAGGCAGTTCGACGCGGGAATTTCCCCCTTTTTGTTTTTCACTTTCCACCAAGAGTGGGAAACTGGAGCTGGTCTTCAATGGCTGGTGCAGCTTGGCCCCGCGACCCACCTCCACTGTATCCACCACGGAATTGACCACGGCCCCGATTTCCACGGCCACGGCCACCCCCATGGTACCTCTCCCCTTCAGCCGGCTTTAGAAACTCGGTAATGCTCACTGACTATTAATTGAAAACAGCAAGAGAGTAAGAATTTTCATCTACCAAAAGTTTGAATGCATTCTCATATATCTGCTGTGAGAGAGAGAGAAAGAGAGAAAGTTACCTTCTTAGCACGCTCATCCCTTTCAGCATCTTTCTTCTTCTGAGCATCCTTGTCAGAACCCTGATAAAGTCAGAATAAAGCAATACACAAAATTAACCTTCAAAAACATTATAATACATACAATAACTCCTGCATTATGGAAAGTAAGAAATGATAATCTTTATGAATGGATACTCACCAACTTGATAAAAACCTCGTCGGTACCCTTTTTGTTGGAGAGCAGCTGCATCGACTGGAGATCTTTATCCATCTCTACTTTCCTCTCTTCAGTCTTCAATGCAAGGAGAGCTTTCCTGTTTTCTTCCTTGATCTTCTCATATTCCTCCAGTGTCATTTCCTGTTTAAAATAAATGTTAGCGACAGAACTCCATTCAGAACTTACAAAAAACAATTTGGAAATATGAAATTAGATGGGTGTTAATAGAGGTGGCAGAACACGACCCGACCTGACACGAGATGACTCGTAACCAGAAATAAAGCGACACATGGGCGACTCAAGCTCGACCCGACCCAACCCGACCCGACCCGACCCGACGAGACCTAACCGAGATGGCACTACACGTGAGGACCCGAGCCTGACCTAACCTGATCCGAGATGGCCCGTAACCCGAGATGGAGCGACACATGAGGACCTGAGCCCAATCCGACCCAACTTGACCTAATACAACTTGTAAATCAATATAATCCTATCTTGCCTACATCATAATCTAATTTTTCTAACAAATTAACATAAGAGAAAATTAAGATTTAATAACACAATTCAATAACACGATCCGATCTTGTCCGATTAGACTTAAAACTCAAAATAGTACTCAAAAATTGTCGGTGCAACCCGAACCCGACTTGAACTCGCCCAACTCGACCCAAGACCCCAAAGTTGTTGATGCAGCCCAAACCGTAACCCGACCTGATCTCGCCCGACCCGACCCGACCCATTATACGAAAAAGAACGACGCTACCCGACCCGACACCAGACCCAACTCATGATTCGAAAGTTGTCGACACCTAACGACTCGAAACCCAACCCGACCCGCAACCCGATTTTTGTCGACAGTCAAACTAACCCGACCCAACCTGCCCGACTTGCCACCTGTAGTTGTTATAATCGAGCATGTGTGTTTCACAAGAACTTCCTTGGGAGAAAAATATTTAAAATGCATGACAATAGGGTACAAACACTAAAACAAACATTTAATGGTCGCAATCATCTTGAATTCCTAAGAAAATCGTATACAAAGGATATTTAATAGCACCTGATGCAATAGCTTAAACACCCTTAAGAAACATAACAACAATAGCCAAAAAGGAATTATAGAGTACCTTGTCTTCCTCAGCTTCCTTTCCTCCAGCCTCATTTGCAGCCTCATCCTTGTTATCTTTCGAGTCTGCATCCAGAGCCTCCTCAGTTGGCTTCTCTGCCAGAGTAACCTTATGTTCATCCTTTACACTCTCTTCATGTTCCCTACAATTTGAATTAGCAAATGTAAATATAAACATTGAACTCTTTTGGATAACCACACCGACCAACATGTAACTAACCGAAATGAGTTGGTAACAATAGGAAACAGCTCATATTTGTTCTCTATTGGACAACAAACACAGTACAAAGTGTAACCAACTGAAATGAGTTGGTAATAAGAGGCAACAACTTAAGCTTTGCATTAATATATAAAATGACAAAAGAAGATTTTTGACCTTCAAAGATCATTATGAATGTAAATTCCAAATATTATAGTTCAGAATTATATTTCAGATCTTCCCGAAGACGCCAAACAATTAGCATGATTTATATTTGCACCTTCCCAATATACTATCATTGTTTTCAACCATCCACAAAATGAATAATAAACAAACAAAAATGGTTTCAGATATGAGCGGAGATATCTGGAAAATTCTGTATTTTGACAATCTTGAGGATCTTCAAAAAAAAAGTAAAGGTTAAATTTGAAGTCCAATACTAGAGACATGATATACCCACATAACATGTCTCTAAAAAATCATTACATCAAGCGACTTACAATTTCATCGGTCCTTGATGCATTATCAAACAATACTAAAATTGCATTAATTTGATCGGTAAGCTACCTAACCGTCAGATAATGTACCAATAAATTTAGTTTCCATTCCAATAACTTACAATTTCATCGGTCCTTGATAATGTCTTTCAAATTTTTTGATAACCATGGTCAAGATTGTCAAAATAATGTCAAGTAATCCCTCATTAGATATTGGGTGGCAAAATTTCAATGAAATGCTAGAGATTGTTTTGTTCATATGCTAAAAGCCACTTTGTCGTATCCCTTCTTGACCTGACATGTTACTTTGTTGCTTGCTTAATTTGCTGCAACAAGCATGTATTAGTTGCCAATATAAGAAAATACTGCTGGCAAATGAAAAAAAAAGGAATCTGCCAAATATATTTTCTAAAGCATATATGATTTGGAGATTATAACAGAAAAGAACAAGCTAGAAAATATATAAAATCAGGAAAGTCTCAACTGTGGAACCGGCTCATCAGTGAAAGATCCCCAATTGCCACGACCCGACCCTTGACGTGGCATCTCATTCCCTCGGCCAGTACCGCTATGGCGCTCATATGCTCTGCGTGGCCTTGCAGAATCCCCGTCCTGGTATCCCCCCCTGCGATCACCGCGGTAGGGCTGACGGTGCATCTCAGAGGATTTGGTTGCATCTCTGCCATCCTCCCTGGCCACAGCAGGAGCACGATCAGTCAATCCATTTGCATCATCAGATCTGAACTCACGGGGGCGCCCTGACCCACCCCTGCCACCTCCACGTCCAGATCCACCTCGGGCAAAGCCTCCACGGCCAGTACTGTTGGTACGGGATTCCCGAACTAGATGAATTAACAAAATAAGACTGTATTATACTGTATGCTATATTATACCTTGTCAACTAAATACTTGTATTAAAAATCCATATATTTCAGTTGCACATTAATATCAAGGATTTTTCTTTTTGAAAGCCATTGGTCTCAAGGGCCACCTTATCTATTCAAAATAGACACATATAGAGTATTGTTCAAGGATATAATATAACCACATTCGCTTATTAAGAAGCATATAAAGATGATTGTTAAGTCTTTCTTTGCTACAAAGCATATCAAATAAAGCCCAGGATGACCTCAAAATATGAAATTTCAACTGGTAACTACAGCATGAGGTTCATGCTGTGTACTATAAAAGTAAAATTTGTATAATGATTCTCCGCTCTAAATTGCAAAAACCAGCTAATGATCATTTTTTCACAGGAAATGGAGTACCAAAAGATCTAAAGAGAATAAAAAAATCCCTACTAACATTTTTTCACTGCTACACGTAAAAGAACCCAAATCCCATGTTTCAAAATCAATCAAGAAACGCAAGAGCCTTTCAGATTTAAACATATAAAAACCAAAAAGTATAGAATTGTAACTACAACTAAGATGTGATTCTCCAAGAGAAGGTTCTCACCAGCCTGAGTTGGAGGAGCAGGCTTAGAGGGGAACTTCGAGGTAGCCGGAGCAGCTGGCGCCGGCGCCGGAGCAGGAGACGCCGCCTTCTTAGACTGGATCTTCTTCTCCTGTTTAGCGATCAACTGTGAGGGATCGTCGTTATCATCGTCCCCAAGGATATCAAACGGATTCGCCGTTGCCATGGTTTCAAATCACCCGCTGCTCTTCCCACTATTGACACGATGAGTCGATGCTTGTCAGATTAAGTTCGCAATCAAAGATCTTATCTCCATGATTGCGTAGGCTCAAGGCCTGAGAGAGAAATTTTAGGGTTTTTGAGGTAGAGAGAAGGAGATGGAGAGTGGAGAGGAGAAAACCTAGCCGTCAGCAAATGCTGTGGAGAAAGCAAGCTGATCCTGGTGCTATGTTGGGTTTATTGATTTTTCTGTGGGATTGTGTCACATGACAATAATACCCTCTAATAAAGTTAGTATACACAAATAAATATGGCTATCGTGATGGATACGAATCTGATGCCGCGCGCCACAGTTCCGCACGAATCGAACGCTCATAAATTAATGCGTTGTAAGCAACGAACGGTCGTGATTTGATTCAGGAGACTGCATTTTTAAATTTTATTTGCACAAATCTCGACGCAATTGAATGGTTCAGATAGCGCGTCATGTGTCGCGCGGCACAGTATCTGAACTCCTATCGTGATATGCATAGTTAGTGACCTATCCCTATGTTATCCCAGTTCTTCCAATACTCAGAAGAACCGGTATCGGGTGCAGTTGCGAGTGCGGCACCGGTGCGTATCGGGTGCGCCACGTGGCACATCCAATTATTTTAATAGGTTTGACCGGTTGGGTGCAATCTTAGGTGCGGCTGGGTGCGGCTAAGTGCGGTCTCGGGTGCAGCTGGGTGCTCCTCGGGTGCGGTTGGGTGCTTCTTAGGTGCGGTTGGGTGCTCCTCGAGTGCGAGTGGGTGCTTATTTATTTGTTTTTTTTGTTTTTTTTAATCTATTTGTTTATAATATTATTCATTTTATTTTAAATTTATTATATATAGCCGCATCTGTATTCAAGATTTTTTTAACTTGAAGTTGTTGGGATTTCATGTGTAAGTTCAAGATGACGAAAAATTAAAATTTTTGCCTTTATTTAACTCAATACACAAAGGATCTTATTTTTATAACAATTGCAAGCAATATTACACTATGACATTTCATCGAACACCTCTTGTGCATCAACAAAACAGAAAATAACACATTTATTTCTTGCACAAGAGTGGATAAAAGTTTATACCTAAAGAGATTGTCAAATCTCTTTGTAGAGAGGAGTCGATTCCTCTTCCAGGTCTCTTGGAAACCGTCGTCTTCCTTCTTCGGCCATGGAAGCACCCTTGTCTCTTGGTTCACCTTGAACCTAAACAACAACCTAAAGCATCCTTAGATAGATGGATGTAGAGGTTAGAGCTTAGATCCAACCACCTAGATCTTCAATCTTTAATGAACAAGCTATTTCATTTTGTGGCTAAACCTTGCAAGAGTAGGGAAAGAAGAACAATGGAGTTTTTCTTTCTACACACAAGAGAGGAGAAATAAGGGTTACTATTCATTCCACTATAGCAAGAGAGAGAAAAAGTCATTTTTCATCTCAAACATACCCCTTTATATAGCTAAGCCCTAGGGCAACACTTGTGTTAATTATTTACACAAATGGCTATGACTACTCTCTTGTTATTCTCTAATCATATTTTGCAAGGATTTAATTTATGAGTAAATAATATTACTATATTATTCTAATATGAATTAATTTATTATTCTTATAATGCTCTCAAACATTATACAAAATAATATTCACATACATTCTCATAAATTTATTTTATAATCTAAGCATGTCATTTTACATGACATATTACTTTAACATTTTATCACATGCATTTTAACTCATACATTATGAGATTAAATACATCATTCAAAATGTAAAATACTTGTTGTTTCTGTTCAGTTGGTGTGACCTTACAGAGGATCTACGTCATCTTGGGATATAATATAAAATACTTTATATTATGGACTATAAGAGGTTCTATCACTACATTATAGTCTCCCAAACGACATAGTCGTTACGTGCTTGATCCACTTAATTCGTGTCTATCCTTGTCTCGTGATATTTTAAATAATATGCAAAATAAGATCGTGTCATTTTTGCATTATATTCTTTTCTTGGTCTCTCAAGTGAATTATAAGTATAACTACATCAGTTATATTGCATGCAATATAATTTCACTTTACCAAGGGGCCCAGTAATATCATAACTCAAATAATTGAGGGACAATAATAATGTTGACATATAAATTTCTCTCGCACAAGTTGTACATAACGAATTACTATATTATTCCAATCATTTGAATGGACTTTAATAGTAATCACATTATATACTTCTCATGTGAAAAACTTACATGTCTCATATATAAGATTCAAAGACACATTGGAAACATTAATGACACAAAACTAATCCATATAATGCTCCATCTAGTTAGGTCATGTTCAGTATATAAAGAATCACTATTTTATATACTCATGTCATTGAATGATAATCACTTATCAACATTTATAGAACTACAATGTACTTTCAATTGACATGACAATCTTCATGGTAAACAATGTTCCCTTTAATTACCGCGATTGTGAACATATTTAGGATTATATGTTTTCATCTAAAGAGTTCTATGGTTCAAGACCATGAGCATCTTCTTGAACGCTTCTAAAGATATAACACATCAATCTCAAGGAACATAAATGTATAATAACATTTAAAATCATAAACAATTCATAAATTCGTTATAAAAAAGATAACTTTCAAAACACACAACCTTCAGAAGTATCGCTGCACCCGCACCGTATCTGATACGATACTCGCACCCGCACATGTGCAACACAGTTAGTGACGAATATGGCTACCGTGATATGCATAGTTAGTGAGTATTCGTGTTATGCATTTTTTCGTTAAATTGTTTCAGTTAACATCAATTTAAGTTTATCCATAAATTCTTCGTATTGAAATAATACGAAATCAATTTTCGTGATTTTTAGAATTTTAGTTATTTTTTTAAATAATCATGTTTACTATTAAAAAATGACCACTTCATAATTGTTTTTAAAAATATTTAAAAAATAGCTAGAAAGCTCTAAGAATCACTAAATTTATTTTTCTACTATATTTCAATGTGAAGAATTTATTGGGATACTTAAATTGATGTGAATTAAAGCAATTCAACAACAAAAAAACACATAACACGAATGCTCAATAACTATGCATATCACCGTAGCCAGATTCACACAAATAGTGTCCAAGTTAAATAATTTAGTTAATTTTGGCTGTATAATGTGTAGTGTAGGACTGTAGGCAGGGGCGAAACCAGTGGGGGGGGGCCAGGGTCGGCCCCGGCCCCTCCTTTGGTCCGGAAAAATTTGTACCCTTGTTTAATTTTTTAAATAAATTTAATTAAATAGTAAGATTTGTAGTTAAAATATTTATTTAAATTTTGTATAATTTGATCAAAATTAAATTTTGACATCTTTATAACATTTAAATTAAATTATACTTGCCTACAAATCAACTCCTCCTAACTCAGTATTTTGATTTCGCCCCTGACTGTAGGTCGATGGATAACGTATTAATTTAAGATTAATTTCTTTTAATCAAAATTCTCATCTTAAAGATTATTAGAATAAATTACAGTCTAATTGTTATCAATAGCAATGTAATATAAATTAATTTTGAGTCACATCAAAATTAGTCTTAGTTTAATAATTTGTTAGACCTTCCAATATATCAATTTAAAATTTTGACATTTATATTTTACATATGCAAATGCGTAAAATATAATTATATAATGAAATTAAGTGCAAATGTTATCATTCATGAAATGAGTTGATCCACGATCTATACTAGGCTTACAAACGCGCTCCGCGCATATACATGCGACAGGAAAGATCAATACCACGCGTCGAGCAGCGAAGGGAGCACGGAGGCAGCAAGAAAAATCAACAAAAAAATAAAGTTGGCATTTTTGCGAATGAGAAACGGAGAAGCGGTAACAATGTCTTTTTTACTGGAAGACGAAATACAGAGAACACGCTTCAACCATCCGAACAAATACACAGCAAGCGGTAGAAAAAATCGGCAAGAAAAGTTTCGCACGGTTGTGAATGGATATCAATGCTTGGGCAGTATATGCAACCACACAGAGGGACAAAGTTATACGAACAACTTTTAATTGTTCAGCCTGGGCATATACTGCCCATGAATTCTTTGTTTCTTGCTGAAAGTATATGCAAAATGTTTCAATGTGTCCTCTTATTTACACATGTTGCTAAATTATATGCCCATGAATTCTTTGTTTCTTGCTGAGTGAGAATAATGATTCTTGCACACTACTCTACCGGCACATGGCAGTGTTGCTGAAAGTAAACTGTCCATGAATTCTTTGTTTCTTGATGAGTAATAATGCTTACTGCACACTACTCTACCGGCACGTGGCAGGAAAAAAACACTATTCATTCCTGCACAATGATATATATAGTAATTAAAGGGGAGCTGTTAGCATCACACTTAAAATTAATTGTTATATAATAATTATAGAAATTTTACAAATTAAGCAATCATTTTCTACATCGATACAATCAAGCAAATAATTGAGAATTAAACATTTGATCAATAAGAATTAAATATTTGACCGGCTCTTTATAGAAAAAGGATTTCTTATTAAGCAATTATTTCCTACAATTGCTAAAAATAATAATCATACAATACAACAATTATAAACATAATTAACACATCAGTATATGCAATCCATAAACAATTACTATTGGAAAGATGCTCTAACCAAGCACAAAGCACACGATTCAGGGTACCCCTCCAGCCTCTAGCATATAAGTTATCCGAATTTAATATTTTTCATAAGATCTAACAAAATGAAAACTTCATCACGTGAACAATCTTGTTTTGATATTGAAATTTACATATTTGAAACAAAGGTTATTAACATATTAATATGTATTTTTTTTCTTATTAGTATCAACTGGTAACTTTAAATTTGCTGTGAATACAAAGTCGCCAAGTTGGTGTACATAAACATAAAATGTCAAAATATTTGGGTTGTAGCGTTTAAGCGTTTTGCATCTGTAAAATTGTAAATGAAGTCCAATTCAAATCCGTCTAATTAAGTGAGGCATGTTCATCCATAAGGCCCGGCGAGTTTAAAGCTACTAAAAGAGGCACATATTGAGACTAATCCTTTAGCCCAAATAACAATCCAGTCCATTAGAAGGTACTAACACAGTATACAAAGGCATGACCGGTTTGCTCCCCGACTGAATTGAGCAAAGCGCTTCATTAGTCCCACAAGATTTCTCTTTTCTCGCTGAGCCTCCGAAAAACCGGTTTTCTTCACACCAGAGCAAAGCGCTTCGTTAGTCCCACATTAGCTCTATTTATCTAACTCATAGCTCTTATAAAGGCGAAGCACTCCATTTTTGCAACTTATACTGCAGCTCTCCTGTGTACTTATCTCAATCGCACTAAAAGAAAAATCTTACTCATAGCTTACCGTGGCTTTCCTGTGGGACTCACAGATAACTCCCAATAAAAAGAAAATTCGCACTGTAGCTTAACAGTGTTCTGTTGCACAATGATATATTTAGATTTGACATTCTTTTATTTGAAAATCAATGACGTCAATATCAATGACACTCGTAAACAAGATATTTTCTATGAGCCTAAATACAAGCATGTAATTTATTTGTAATTTTAAAATGTTTTGACTTGATGTTAGCAGCGAATTATAACTAATAGTAGTGAATAAATGATGGTGTGGAGCGGTGTCATGCGGCGTGAGGCGTGCAATGACGAAGTGGTGTCATGCAGATTGCAGCGACGTCATGCGACTTGGAGCGTTAAACGTGAAGCAGCAGAGCAGAGTGCAGTGACAGAACGACGTCATGCGACCTATAGCGCGTCATGCGGCGTCTTGCAGCGTCATGTGGCGTGCAATGGTAGAGCGACGAAGCGGTGTCATGCGGCGGAGCGGCGTCGCTTGGCATGCAGCGACATAGCGGTGTCATGCGGATTCCATCAGCGTCGTGAGACATTTTCGTGAAGCTTGAAGTAGCGAAGCGCAGTCATGCAGATTGCACCAGCATGATGCAGCTTAGAGCCTGAAGCGTGAAGTGGCAGAGCAACATCATGCAGCCTGCAGCGGCACCATGCGGCATCAGGCGGCGTGGAGCAGCGTCATGCGACGTCATCCGACGTGAGGCGTAAAGCGGCGTTGGGCAGCGTTGCGGAAGAACGGTGTCATGCGGATTGCAGTTGTGTCCTACGACTTAGAGCTTTAAGAAGGAAGGGCAAGAGCGGCAGAGCGACGCATGAGGCCTGCAGCGGCGTCATCCTGTGTCATCCGACATCATGCAGCGTAATGCGGCCTGCAACGGTGTCAATAATTTGAGATTTAATTTGCACAATAATTTGAGATTTAAGTTGCTCAATAAATTCTTCATATCAAATCTTGTAGATAATCAAATTTCGTGATTTTTAGAGCTATCTTTTTATTTTAAAAAAAAAAATCCATATTTAATATTACAAAAGTGTCATTTCTGGACTGTTTTTGAAAAAATATTTAAAAATAGCAAGAAAACTCTAAAAATAAAGAAATTTCATTTCCTACAAGATTTTGATATGAATAATTTATTGAGCAACTTAAATATCAAATTAATGCTCAAATTAAATATGCATAACTGTATAGTACGGAAGAATGTGTAATATGCATATTACTATAACCTTGCTCTCTCTCTATATTGTTCTGAACATGTATTTGTCAATTACAACGATCAATCAAATAGTTTTTGAAATTTAAAAAAGAAGCTTGTAAATATTTATTTACTATATTGATATATTATGTATCAAAATTTGATATACAACCTATATATATAAATATTATATATATCTACAATTTAATATTTAATCATGATAATTGTTGGGTCAATTGTGCAAAATTGACCTACACATCATCAGCAACAACAACGACAATAGTAATAATTATAATAATACTACTAATAATAATAATAGTGATAATAAACTAATAATAATAATAATAACTGATTTCTATTGATTGGAACCATCAAATATTAATCTGACTGTAACGTTCAATAATTACACTACAGGTTAAATGTGATTTGTTACATTAGTAGTTCTAATTTCCATGAAACTTTTTCCAAAAATGTGAATTATATTAAACACCGAGCTTGTCATAGTTGATTACTTGATTATGGCGGGATACTATCATTTGTGTGTATATAAATATTAAAAAAATTACACTTAAAATATTTTCATTTAACTTGCAGAAGAACCTGCTTATATGATGTGATACTTGCAAAAAAAATTTACAGAGAAGGATGCTACAGTTCTACTTGCTAGTTTTTGCAATCTTATTAGGATTGCTACATTTAGCAATTCTTTTTTTTTTATTATTTTTTGTTAAATTTCACAAAATTCTTTGAAGAAAGTCTCTTTTAAGTGGCGTCAGCATTTATAGTAAATTTTTTTCTTTTATTAATCAAAAGTTGTCACAAAAGAAAATTAGCAATATTTTAAATTAAATGAATAAATTTACTGAATTATTATCGGATATTATCATAGAATGCCTTTAAACTTGAATCCGACCGTTTAAATTGCATCTGATTGTTTAAAATCTATGTAACCGATTGCCATGAACCTTTGACGCCAGAAGCATTCGGAGCCGTTCGTATTAAATCAGACGGTTTATCCTCAGTTACAGGTTTACATGATTTCAATCCTAGAGCATTCAGTACAAATGTACAATACTACATTAGTCCTTTCTTCCCTGTACTGTACCCCTCTCTGGCTCTCTCTCTCTCTCTCTCTCTCTCTCTCTCTCTCTCTCCAGTTCAAGCGAAGCCGATACATGGCGGCGTCTTCTTCCAGAGCGCTTCGCACCTTTCTTCTATCCAAACCCTATCATTTGATCTCTGCAACTCGTTACTACACAACTAATGCGATCGCTTCTCGCCATTTCCATCAAGGTTGGTTAGGTTTTCTCCTAGTTGAAGAAAGAACAATCACTCTTCAGTCTTCACACTCTTTTATTATTATTTTTTCCATTTAACCATTATTCATATCTAGTGTTTTCTCCAATTGATTTCTCAGTTTCGGTTCACCCATCAGCTATTGTCTATCCTGATGCAGTAATTGGTCAGGTAAGTATTGTGATTACTCGCGTTATTTCTCTTACATTCAACGAAATTTAATTTGAGATGCACCTAAAAGCTTTAATTAAACCCCAAATCATCCTGAAAAGCAACAAAGGAAATCTTAATATAACAATTGTTTATTGTGGATTTGAAATATATGACAGGGTGTTTCAATAGGGCCCTTTTGCACAGTAAGTCGTTTTGCAAGGATTGGAAATGAGTGTCAGTTGCATGCAGGAAGCCACATAAAAGGCCGCACTGAATTAGGCAACAATTGTGTTCTACTTGCGTAAGCTACAAGTCTAATATATACATTCACAACAAATTCTCTATATTTATCTACATGAAAATTTTCAATAGTCGTGATATCAATTATAGTGTGCATTTTTATGACCATGTTTTGGTACTATTGTATTGACTACTAGGAGTTCATCTAGTATATATTCCCTAGTAGGAATATATATCAAGGCACCAATGTGTCAAATTTAACTCTTTTGGGGTTGGAATGAAAAATGCCAGGCAGTGGTGCAGTTGTTGGGGCTGATACACCTGGTCAGACAACCATAGGAAATTGTAATGTTATTGGAAACTATGCAGTGGTTGGTGTAAAATGCCAAGATCTCAAATGTAAGGTTAGCTTCTTTTTCATGAGTGCATTGAACCAGTATAATTTTCCATTGCCAACATATAAGTACGTTGTGACCACTCTGAGATTCCTTAAATTAGCAAGTGCAATTTTACTTTTGTAACTGTAATGTGGGACTTACATGTCATCCTTTAATATGACTTTATTTCTTTAGGAAGGGGATGAGTGTTTCCTACAAATAGGAAGTAACAATGATATCAGAGAATATACCTCAATTCACCGTTCTTCTAAGTCAACTGATATGACGGTATTACCTTACTCAAATCTGAAGCTTTCTTGATTTTTTTTCTCTCCTTTGTATTAACTATTAATCTTGTTATGCTGCATTGATAGGTTATTGGTGACAACAACCTTATAATGGGCTCATGCCATGTGGCTCATGACTGCAAAATTGGTAGCAATAACATCTTTGCAAATGGCACCTTATTGGCCGGCCATGTTGTGGTTGAGGTGAGATAATTTTTGTAGGAACTTTCTTTTTTAACTCGATATATCATCTTTATCTTTTGTCCCGTTGGTGCTCAGCTGATACAGTCCCTTGCTACCTGTCTTGCATTGGCATGTACTGAGACGATATGTGAACAGTGAGAAATGAAGATTGTTTAATTGCTTTTAAAGTTTTAATTTTAATATTTTTGTTTTCAAACTGTTTTGTATAGGATTATGTTCATACTGCAGGGCATGTAGCTGTTCACCAATTTTGTCAGATTGGGTCATACTCTTTCATTGGTGGAGGTTCTGCAGTAATTTCCTTCCCTTTTAGTTTTTTTTTTCTTTTTTCAATTGTCTTGTTTTATTACCATTGCAAATTGAATGAAATTCGAATAATCAAGTTGTAAATGAGATATTGTTGCACAACCTATGTTAGTTTGGTACAACAACAACAACAAAGACTTTAGTCTCAAACAAGTTGGGTTAGGCTAGAGATGAAACCCAATCGGAGTAGTCTATTGGGTTTCACTTCATGATAAAGGCTCAATTTTTACATTGTCTCCCTAAGCATTCTTACAGGCTTCGGACAAGCAATCAAGGTTCTATCCCAATCCTCATTTTCCTGACAAGCTATTTAAAAACTACATAGGCGGAGTTTGCCTATGTTAGTTTGGTATTTGGATAAAATTGGAGAACTTTGTAGAGTGCTAAACAATTTGAACTTGTTGTGATTCTTACTACAATAATGAAATTGAGTTGAACTGCAATTTCTTAGTCCTACCTTGAGCTAAAGACAACAACAAAGCTTTTATTCCTAAATAAATTGGGGTAGGCTAGAAATGAAACCCAATTTGAAATGAAAATCAATATAAATAGTAATAATATAATAAATAGTAAAACAATAATTAAAATAAAAGTATAGAAATGATATTAATAATTCTAATAATAATAATAATAATAATGATACATTATTCTACTAATCATAAGTTTAGATTAGTATTCTACGTCATTATCACAGGCTAAAGTCGTACAATTATAACACTACTAAAATTTAGTTTGTCACGGTTCTGGTACATAGATCGTTGACTTCTATGCACTCCTATCTAACACCAACATTTTTGAGACATTCCATGCCTTTGAGGCTCTTTTTATATCTTCATTCCATATCTATTTCGATCGACTCCTACCTCTTCTCGTGTTTTCGACGCGGTTTAAAACTCCGCTACGTACCGGTGCATCAGAAGGCCTTCGCTGGATATGTCCATACCATCTTAAACGATGATGAAAAAGTTTCTATTCAATCGGTGCAACTCCGAACTTGTCATGTATATCGTCATTTCTAATGCGATCCCTTCTTGTATGCCCACATATCCACCATAACATACGCATCTCTGCCACGCAAATTTATTGTATATGTTGCCCTTTTGTAGTCCAATATTCTGCTCCATACAACATTGAGGGTCTGATCACCGTTCTATAAAACTTACCTTTCAACTTTTGTGGAACCTTCTTGTTGCATAGGATGTCAGATGCTTGTCGCCATTTTATCCAACCCGCTTTTATTCTATGAAGAGAGAAAGTTTAGCTTTTTTGGTTCCAAACTACGAGGTCGGCATTATATGAAGGGAGAAAGTTTGACATGTTTTGTGAAGCTTGATCAAGGATATTATAATGCTTAGTTAAGATCTCATACAAAGTTGGAGGTTAATGAAGCATCCAGCAGCTCGTATTAACTTTATAACTTCTTGTCCCGTTTAACCTTTTGTCTTTCTTGAATGCAAAGTTCATTGATTGCTGTCATTGTTATATTATTTTCAATTAAGCAGATTTCACAAGATGTACCAAAATATATGACGGTCTCTAGTGCGAGGGCAGAGTTGCGTGGCCTTAATCTCGAGGGACTGCGACGTAATGGTTTCTCTGCTTCGGAGGTATCATTATCCCTAAATAATATTATCCTGTAAGCATAGTGTTGTATCATATAATTTTGAGTCTATGCTAACTGCTAAGTTAGTGCCTAGTGTGTACTACAAGGTAATTGATGTTTCCTTAATGATTCTTCCTTAATGAGTTCTTTTTTTCCTTTTCTAATTGGGATTATTGCAATAGGAAGTATATCCTCTGCACTATATATTTAACCTCACATTTGATCAAGTTGTGGCAGTTTAGTTTCTAACACACTCTTTTTAAAATACTGTTGAAGATTAAGAAAATGAGAAAGGCTTATCAGAAGATATTCATGTCATCTGACACAATCAATGGAAGCTTTGAGGATCGGCTTTCTCAAGTGGTAAGCACTCTCCTAAGCAGATGCATAGAAGTACAAGTTCCTAAATTAACCGTTTAGCTAATAATCTTATCAGGAAAAAAGTGAAGAATTGGCTGATTCGGAGTTTGTTATCTCTATGCTGAAATCTATCCGTGCCTCTTTTGATCAAGGCCGTCGTGGAATCTGTAAATTCAGAAATTGGGTTGGGTCATAATAGTTTTAAAACTATTTGCAAGCTTGTGTGGTTTGTGGTTCTTTGCTTTTTCATTTTCTTATCAAAGGAAATCTGTAGTTATCTTATTTTTGTTGTCAGTATTCCATCCTATAATGCGTCTTTCTTTGTGCTGTTCCTGTGTACAACTCTTGATCATTTTCTTAGGCAAAAGATACTACTGGAGTAAACATTTTAGCATCCTCCGGTGTTATGCACTTTTCTCCCTCATGCAGTTCAGATTTTGTTGTATAGTGTGCATTCTTCATAAATAATTGCAAGCTTATGGACCACAATGATATATCATTATATCTCATGATGCATATTTCCAAGTGCAGTATTCTTCATAAACAATTTTCAAGCGCTCAGGACAGAGGAAGACTGTTTAAATATGGGGAAATTTGTGAACATTCTTTTACCGCATAAAAATATGGGGGTTTTCCTCAAACTATGAGGATCAATTGACAAAAAACTGTCTCTGTCAGAATTGGCTTAAACAATGACAATTTCACATGACATAATACAATTTCTTTAAGTCTGTATAAATTAAACAACTTCAAATTTCTACCTAGATAGCTACTACATAACAAGTTAACAATTAATATTGTCACATCCGGTAGAGTATTTCATAATACGAAATAGTCATCCGATGATTCAAATTAAATTAAAATTTGTGTGCGGATCTCGATGTAATGTGAATCATTAGATGACTATTTCGTAATACGAAATACTTCACATGTGAGAGTAATCTTTGTGAAATAAATGGTATTATACGTCATGTATAGAATATGCAAAACCTTCACTAGTTGATTATTCAACGAGTTACGTTGAAATCAAACAAGTACATTTAAGTTAATTGAGAAGATAACTTATCTTGGGTCTACCAAAGAAGTGCGAAATAGACTTTGGGGGTATGATACTGATACTGCTGTAGAATAGAAATGAAACTTGCTTTTTTTTTTTTCTCTTTTGAGAAAAAGATGGGACTGAGCCCCCAAAATTTATAACAGATTACAAACTGTGTTCAGGTGTACTGGTGTCTATATAATACATACAAGCTATGTTGCACAAGTGCGGATGCGGATCTCGTTTCGATACGGTGCAGGTGCGGCAATATGACATTTAAAAAAAAATTAAAGTACTACGAAATATATATAAAATAATCAAAAATCACATTATGTATTAAAATATTGAATGAAATATCTTCATAAAAATAATATTAAATTAAAATCACTATTTTATAATAAAATATATAGGCAAAAATTTGGATACTTCAAAATATAGGTACACTGGATACTCTAATCTATCTGAACCATTCAATTCATTGAGATTGGTTAAAAGTAATTTCTTGTGAAACATAACAAAGTTAAAGTGAATCACTTTTTCTCAATCTTGATAAAATTGAACGGTCCAAATGAACTACAGTATTCAGTGTTCCTACCTTTTAAAGTATTCAAGTTTTTGTCAATAATATATATTATAAGATAACATATATAATTTGTAACACTTAGGGTCCGTTTGGCAAATTAAGGAATAACGCTAGAATAGTGGTAGAAGAGTGATAAGAATAGAATAGTATGATTTTGAAATAGTTGGTAGAAGAAATTATTCTTGATTATTCGGAAGAGTGAAAATATTGTTTGGCAACAAATTAGTCCGAATAGTAGGTAGAGGATTGTATTAAAAATATAGATATGATGAAAAGTCCAAAATACCCTCATATATACAATTGAAATTTATGATGTAATTTATTGCTTGATCATGTATAGATAATAGACAACAAAATCACAATCAAATACATTATACCATATCAACATCAAGCATAACAGTACTCATACCAGTAAATTCTTAATCATCATGATTAATTGTAACTACAATAATATCGCATCCAGTGTCAATAACAACATCGAACAAAAATCACAACATAAAAGTAACCAAATAAAAAAAAAATATCAAACACCATACCCATGTATCAGTATCATGAAGAACAACATATACCATACCAGTAATATATCAAGGCTGAATTGATAATCATAATCATTACACTACCAAATTTCTAACCTAGCAAAACAATCCAAATACTGAAATTACCCACTAAAAATTCGGAACATAATCGAATGAGCATATAACAAAAGCAAACACAACCTAAATATTTGTTGAACTGTGAAGCCATGTCTCAACTTCACTACTGGTAAATCATACAGATAATGATCTAGGAAAAGTAATAAGTAAATCAAATCCACGATTCAATCTCTGGAAACTGGCTGCCATATCCTGTCTAATTAATTAGTACGAAGACAAGAGTCGAGAATAGTACACCAGAATTGGAAGAAACTCACCTTTGTGTGTCCCTGTGGCTGCGACGCAGAAGCGATAGTTATGTGAATTGAACCCTCCTCACTCGAATCCACCAATTAGAAGCAAGCATCACCATGGAAAGGCGGCTAAATCCCCTCCATCGACTTCAAGTCGATCGCAACACAGAACTTGGCACGAATCTCAGCACTAGAGTTAATCCAAGTTTCATCGGATGTGACCATGTGAGATTTCAAACAAATCAGCGGAAGGAGGAGAGTTTTGTTTTAATGTATATTTCTACCACTTGTCACTCTACTCGACGAGATCAAGGAAAATCAGAGGGATCGAGAAGGAAGGAGAGAGGCGTACGGGAAAGGGAGAGAGAGAAGAATGTGAAGTAAAAAATTGTAGCTGAGGGTAAAAGTATAATTTACATTGTTAGTCGATGCATTCCAAACAATATATTCCGGTATTCCACCATATAGGTGGAATACCAGAATAGCTTTTTCCATCCTCTATTCCATTCTCTTATGAAGCGTTTGGCACCACTATTGTGCTGGAATAACATGTTATTTCTATATTTCGGCAAAAACTGACACTGCCAAACGGACCCTTAGATAACACAAAAGCAACGTCGTCTTAGATTATGCGAGTTATATCAGAATCCAGAGTATCTTGACTGATTTAGTCAATAAAAAATATTAAAATAAGTAAATATGCAAACTTAAGTATCACACGTATTCGATAGAAAATACGGAATGGTTTTAAAGAATTCGTGCAACCTAGTATACAAGTAAAATAGTTGATTCAGATAACAAAGAATACACGAGCAATTAACCCAAATTTTAAGTTAATACCAACTCAAGCATGCCCTTTACTGGATTTAACAAGACAAGACAAGACAAAACAAAACAAAACAAAAGATGATGATCTGTTGGAAGTTTCCTTTGCGGTCTGGAAATTGGAAATTTGGAAGGAAATCCGAAGCGCATAAAGTATCGTCTGTATAAAAAAAAATATCGCAGCTGACAATGACTTGCTAACTTTCGGTCGGGCAATGATGATAAAAATAAGGTAAAAGCAAATACAAACAACGTAAAGATGAGGAACAAGCGGAAGCCTTATAAAAAAAAGCTAAAGCTCAAAATTCATAACAAAGTTGCTGTGGTGTAGTGGTTATCACGTCAGTCTTACACACTGAAGGTCTCCAGTTCGATCCTGGGCAGCAACAATTTTTTGGCAATTTGTCATAATTTGGAAATCGGTATGCACAATAACAAAAACAAAAACAAAAACAAAAACTAGCTCTTGGTCTAGTAGCTAAGAGTAAGGATCTCTCTGAGAGGTCTTGAATTCGAAATTCGAATGAAGAGACTTTAGGTCATTAAAACCGTTGTTAGCTTTGACTTCCTTTTCTACCAAAAAGAAATATAGATGCACAATAACAGAAATAATGTGCATAATAACTATAACAATGTGCAAATTGAATGCAACTGAATTCGTTCATTAAATCGAGACGAGCGTCTTATGTCGAATGTTTTCAGTCGAGTGCTCACTCAATGAGTTGCATAATAACAAAAACAATATGCATAATAACTACAACAATGTGCAAAAAGAACCGAACTACATGCTTTCTTTTTTTTTAATTCAAAAAATGCTCTTTCTTAGGTTGATCAAATAATTAATTAGTTTAAATGGTGTAACTAATCTTGGACTTGCTTATGATAGTTTAAATAATGTCCGTCACAAAATTAAAAAATCTCTCTACTAAATTAACACATAAAATATTTTTCCTAACTAAATTTTATAAAATTTATCATTAGCTTCTTCCAGAGTTTTCTCTTCATTACCAAGATTTCTACCTAGATAAAAAATTGATTAAGCCACACCAAAACTTATAAATTCAAACAAAATTTTTAAATAAAAAATTCTAAAACAAAATTACTAGAAAAAACTCATGTATATTATTAAAACTCATTTAGAAACTCTCACATTAAATAAAAACTTTTTTCGTAAAAAAAATAAAGATACTTAATATCTTACACATATAAAAAATAACGCACGAATCTACGAATGTTTCTAACAACGGTTAAAATAAGTTCGATCAACTACCCATATAAAAAAAAGCGAAGTCACTTATGTTATATGGATATATATGAAAAGGGTAATAATGTTAATAATATTTTTTTAATATAATTATCAATACATTTTTCTCCCTAATATACTTAATTTTAATAATATTTTTTGTTAATATAATTATCAAAATTTCTCCCTAATATATCCTAATTTTGATAAGATAAAACAATGCTGATTTTTTTTTTTTATAAGAGATAGTAGATATTTGAATCATCTAGATTTATGTGTGTATAATTCAAAATTTATTTTTCATTTTTTGTCAAAACATTATGATATTTGTTATCAATTACAAATAGAAAACAATAAATACAATTTTCTTAATAATGATAACGTATTAAAGGAAAAAAAAAGAAAAAGAAATGCATCAAAGTTTTGCCCAGTGTTTGTTCATGTATCTATGTTTGCGGCCAAACTCAATGTCTAACTCTGTAAATAAATTGTCATATTGCCATAGCAAGTGTTTATATTTAGAATTAAAGTCTTACGTGTTCTTAATTAAAAAAACATACTTAATCACCTTAAAATTTGATTTATCATGTCAATAATTTTTTTATATTAAAATTTTGTAGGGAACACAAAATTTTATTTTTAGAATTTTTTAAATACATGTTTTGGATATTTGAAGTAACTTCAAAATAATAATAAAATAATAAATATTCATACATAAATAAATCACTTTGGATAAAAACGATACTCTACAAAAAAAAAAATCTAAAAATAGATTTTTTATATAATATAATTAATGAGCATAACAAATCAAAATTTAAAGTGATTAATAACGTTTTTTGAGTATAGAACACGAGAGACCTTAATGCTCATAAAAGCATCATAACTTTACTCTTATATCTACTATACTAGATGTCCACTCTAGTATTTTATATATAAAATTGAAAAATTGGACCTTGTTTTTTGTTCTTTTAATAAAGACATCAATTATAGATGTTAAGGAATACTAATTTTGGTCATATCTTGTAATCAGGTGTTTACATAACATATGTTAATATCTTGTATTCAAGATTTTAGGCATTTTATATTCTATGTTTAGGTGCTTATATTTCAATAACATGTGCTTTGTATTTTGGTGTTCATATATTGTAATAGATGTTCACATTTCAATAGCATGTGTTATATTTCTTATCCACATGTTTATATTTACAACATTTACTTAATATTTTGATGTTTTTATATATTCTATTGACATTGTGATTATATTTACTTCTAAGAGATATATCTCCCTTTCTTCTTCGTCATTGGTCTTGCATTTTTGTGCTGATAGAGATAAAGGGAAAACATGTTTGAGGGAGCATAGTGGTTATTCTTCGCATGACCTTGATGGCTTAGGTGTGGTCGTGATGGTTGAATGAGACTATGCAGGGGCGGAGCCACTAAGGTTCAGAATAGATCAGTTGATCTATTTTGGAAAAAAAAATTCAAAATTGATCATGTAATTAGAAAAAAAATCTGCAAAATAAACTTATAATTTGAATTTTTTTTTTAAAATATTCATGATTTTGAACTATCCTGAGAAAAATCGAAATGTTGAACCATCCTGAAATTTTTTCTGAATCCGCTCCTGAAACTATGCAGGGGAGCATGTGAGAGTTCGACACAGGAGTTTAAGTGAAGAGCAAGAAAATATGATAGAACAAAGAAGAGAAATGAAGAGGAGGTAGCAGAGAAATGCATATTCTCAGAGATACTCCAACTACTTTACCTTAGTGTTAGTCAAACGGGGCGGGTTGGATACCCGTGGATCCGATCCGGGCCGATCCACGGATATCACGAGTCGGGTAACCACGGATTCGAACTCGAAAGGGCCAACCCGACCCGTGATAAACCCGGGCGGGTCGGGTAAGGGTCCGCCAATTTTTTTTTTTAATTGAAAAATTTAGGAAAAATGATACAACTTCAAAAAAATCCAAAAAAATCGAAAAATGTATAAAATTATGAAATAATTTGACTTTTTTAATTTAATTTTTCTGCACATTATTTTTTTTCGAATTTTTTTGAATTTGATGTGACAAAAGGTGACATAAAGTGACATGGATCCATCACGGGTCTGTCACGGGTCCACGGGTCTGGGACGGATCCATGGGTCGGGTAAGGCGAGTCCACGGGTCGGGCACGGGTTCAAACGGGTCATAGATTCGGGCGAATCTCCTACATTTTGACTTACCTGACCCGTCCTAGATCCATGAATCCGCATTCTACGGATCGAATCGGATCTGTGCTTCGGGTCGAATCGAGCACGAGTCGATGCGGGTCGGATCCACGAACATGTCAACCCGCGGGAGTTTTATCAATACACTACTTTACCTGATGTGAATTAGTGGTGGAGAGTGAGGAAGAAAAAAGTGGGATGAAAGTGACAAAAGAGAAGTTTGGAGAGTGCCATGATCACCAACTCCATTAGAAAAAAGGAAAATTAAGTGATAATTGAAGAAAAAGAGATGGAAGACAATATTGAAAATACATGATATGATAGAAACTAACAAATCGTTAAAATTCGTCGATCTTCATTTCTATCTTCCAAACTAATTATAATAATAATTAGTGGTATCATGCACAATAAAATGAGAAAAAAAGCCTAAGTTTTGTCCACTTGTTGATTCACGTGTCCCTTTCCGCGTTCAAACATATCCTGCTTTGTTAATAGATTATCACTTACAATAATAAATTTTTATATCTGTACTGGTAGGTGTTTATATCTATTACAGTAGATGTTTACTCTAGTGTGTTATATATAAGGACAATGATACAATGCATTCAATTCTGTCCTCTCAGTTTTTTTACTATCATTGACATATGAGTTTCATGCGGGTTCCACACCTTAGCTTTAAAAACCTTATTTATTAGAGCATTGACTGTGACAGTGATGAAGACACGATATACATTTCCTATATATAAACATGAACAATTCATCTTTATTATATATATATTTTTTTTGATAAAGACATCAACTTTTAATGTTAAGAGATACTAATTTAGGCTGTTTGTGGAGTAAGAGGTGAATTAATTCTCTTACTTCACACTTAATCTATCAAACGTAGAGTAAAATTGATAGAGTAAGTTGGAGTAAGATTAAATTTAATCCAAAGTAAGTTACTCCACCTTTTTAATTCACCAAACATAATTAATTTATTTCATCTTAATTTGAAGTAAGTAATTGAATCCGAATTAAATTTACTTCACAATCAAACACAGCCTTAATTATTTATATTTCATATTCAGATATTAAAGATAGAATTGAATTTTACTAAAGATGTCGAATTGGCAAAATAAGTTATAAGTTCTAGGCATGAGCTGGAGGCAACTCGATCAAGGATCACTAGCAAACAACCACGAAATACTGACTAAGTTCAGATATTTTATATCACCTTCTGCTTTTCTCCGTAAGAGGACAATTACGTGTTATCTCCTTATCCTTCCCTTTAAGTACTTGATCTGAAAACTTTTCAGATCAAATCCGTATTTTTTCTAAATTTACCAATTAAAAGAAATAATTTGCATTTAGGGTCCAGATGAATTGATCGATCGTCACAAACGACTGTAATTTGATTCAAGATGCAGATATTTTGACCGCTAGAAGAATTTTGAACGGTTCAGATCGAAATAAACAGGAGACGAAGAAAAATATAGGAGGAATAGATTTGGTTCCAGAAAAAAAAGCCTTTTCCAACTTAAGCCCTTAAATTTATCCTAATTACTTCCTACTCCCCTACCAACCTCCGTATCGAGAACACCAATGTAGGCACGTTCTAATAGAACAACACTTGACTTTATGATTACAAAAAGACATCCCACCTTTATAGGAACTAGGAAATTATTTGTTCCATGTAGAACTAGTCCAATCATCAAATTCTTTCTACTTATGTTATAACATTCCACCTGTACTTCTAAATAATTACAAGTATGCCACTGAATGCTGTCTCAGTGTATGTCCCTGGAAAAATCACTGGCAATATGTGATGGACACGGCACGGGACACGACACGGTACTGTTCACGTGCCGTGTCTTAAGCGTGTCGTGCCTTGGTTTCCTACTGTAGGACACGGCACGACACGGCACAGAAGCACGGCACGGAACGACACGAGAACACGTCTAGACACGGTACATTTAGACACGGCACGACACAGATAGACACGGGTAGGCACGAATAGACACGGATAGACACGGAAGTTCAAATTATATTGAAATCTTTTGCATTTATTAATTATTATATTTTAAACTTTACAAATTTTAAAAAATAAACGTTTAGACACGAGTCACGACATAGTTAAGACACAGTTAAGACACGACATGTTTAGACACGACCCGTTTAGACACGATGCGTTTAGAGGCGGCACGTTTAGACACAACCCGTTTAGAGACGACACGTTTAGAGACGACACGTTTAGAGACGACACGTTTAGAGACGACACGTTAAGACACGACATGGTTAGGCACGGAACGGTTAAGACACGGCATGCCTAAACGTGCCGTGTCTTAACCGTTCCGTTCCGATCCCTTCCAATTTTTGGCACGGCACGAAACGGCACGGTAAAAATAATAAAATACTAATCGTGCCGTGCCGTGCCAAGCCGTGTTTGGAACGGAACGATACAAATTTAGAACACTATGTGAAGGAAGAGAAATATAGAAATATAAAATAGAAGGGATTTCAGGGTAGTATTGTAATTTATAGGACATTTGAGGGTTCTATCTTTTTCGTCGAAAGCTGTAAGGTCGAAACAGATCTATAAATAGTCCTGTTTCTCCTCTCTCCATTCTCAGCTCAAATCTCAATCATAAATAAAATCAAATCTCTCCTCGTGAACTTCAAATCTTTCTACCAGTATGACTGTGATCGTTCCAGGTACATTTTATTTTAATTTAGTTATTTTGAGCAATTAGTTCCGTTTTACTTCTTCACCTTAAAAGCCTTAATAAATTTTAAGAATTTTAAATAATATAATTTTTTCTTTTTTTTTTGGTTCTGAAATTTTTTGTTCTTATCATCTTGTAATTTTGTTCTATTATAAGATATATAAAATAGGTTTTTCCTTTCTTGAAAAGAGAAACAAATATAACGCTAACTAAATTGTTTCAAAATAAAACAGAGCCTGTTTTGGAGGATACATGCAACAGTGGAAGTGTGAAGGATTTCATTGTGCCTGATAGCAATGCCTTTGGCCACTCTTTCAGGTTTCATTTTGTCTTTTAGTTTAGAATTTCTGTCCCAAAATTTTCCTGCTTTTGGGAAAAAATTGTCATCAGTATTTACTAATTAAGAGATCTTACGGATTATGCAATTATGCAACTCAATAAAATTGGAAAAATAGCTTATCTGATATCTAGATAAATAATCTTTGTTACATTGTTAGAAGATAGAAGTAATAATTATTTGTTGCGCATATTTCAGAGACTATGAAAAGGAAAGCGAGAGAAGAGCAGGAGTTGAAGAATTTTATCGCGTGAATCACATCAACCAGACATTTTCGTTTGTAAGCTTTATTTTTAGAATTAATTCATCAATCTCAAAATTTTACTGATAGAAAATGCTTGGCGAAATTAGCAATAATTAATGAAATTAATTAATCGGCAAATCCAGGCTAAGAGTAAGAAGGAAGAATATGGCAAGCTGGAAAAAGCTGAGATGAGCATTTGGGAATGTATCGAGTTATTGAACGAATTTGTCGATGAGAGTGATCCGGATCTTGATGAACCCCAGATTGAGCATCTGCTTCAATCAGCCGAGGCAATTAGACGCGACTATCCTAATGAGGATTGGCTACATCTCACTGCTCTAATCCATGGTACTATAATATTACTTGATTAATTATATTTGATTAATGATTTTTCAGCTATTTTATTCAACTTCACATCTCTGGAGTTTACATGAAGATGCTGAATTTAATTCTTTTTGAAAGGATTATTTTTTAAATGTGTAAATCTGGCTTAAAAAAATATAAAGATTAGTTTGGTTCTGTTTTTCTTTTCACCTATCTATACTGATAAGGTCAGAAAGACTGTAACTAATATATTCTTTTTTTCCTAGATCTTGGGAAAGTGCTGTTGCATCCATCTTTTGGTAGCTTGCCACAGTGGTGTGTTGTTGGTGAGTTCATTTCTATTTCTCTTCCAATTATAGTACTGAAAATTATATATCATGATAATTTATCTGATTAAATGGGGGAAACATGCAGGAGATACATTTCCGTTGGGCTGTGCATTTGATGAGTCTATTGTTTATCATCAGGTTAGTAGATTTTGATCTATTTTTCACCATCCTCGATGTTTACTTAATTGAGGCAATTTGAGGTTTATTGTATAAATTAGAGAAATGTTGGTACTTATATATAATATAAGATGATGAGGGGTGTTTATGGTATCTTTGACTTCTAATGCAAATAAGGTATTTGCTGTTTTGAAGCCACAGGGAATTGTAGTTTGATGTTTTAGTTGGAGGAACAAAAATTTATTACTTAATAGTAACCCTAATAGAAGCCAAATTAGATGACAGAAAGAAACTCTAAATTGTAATTAACATTTCTAGCAGGGTCATAATGGAACTTAATCAGATATAAATAATTGTCCCTTGCTAATTCTTTTGTCAGCTCATAGTTTCTATTAGACAAAATAGGATTTTATATAAGAACATTGTTGTTGGCTGTTACGCAGTATTTCAAGCAAAATCCTGATTCTGCTTACCCGGTACTGAGTAGTAGATTTGGAGTTTATACTGAAAATTGTGGACTTGACAAGGTTACCATTTCATGGGGCCATGACGAGTACATGTATCTGGTATGCACTTGAATCTTGAATGACAATATATAATTTCTTGAGATTACTTATAAAATTGGTTTTAAGTACTGATGTTGTTACAGTATTCAATTTAGTCTCTGATTATATAGATGGCTATGCTCTGATTGGCAATTTTATATCTGTCTCAAGAAGGCTAAATTTTGGGAAAAACATATTAACTTAATTCTGCTTTTACACAGGTTATGAAGGGGAATGAGGTGACGCTTCCACCGGCGGCTTTCTTTATTGTGAGGTTTCATTCATTCTATGCTCTGCACAGGTCCGACGCATACAAATACCTCATGAATGATGAAGACAAAGAGATGCTTAAATGGCTTCAAATTTTCAAGTATGTTTCCTTTTTAACTACATAATTTTGCTTACAAAATTTAGCCTTAAAATATTTCAAGTTTGTGATATATGCATGTTTCTATGTGAGCAGCAAGTATGACTTGTATAGCAAGAGCAAGGTCAGGATTAATGTGGAAGAGGTCAAACCTTACTACATGTCCCTTATTAACAAGGTAAAGTTTCATTTTTTACTGTAATATTTCTATAGAAGAAGATATCTTTGATTCATTGTAAATAATTATGTACTAATTAAGGTTTCTTACTACTACTTGATGCAGTATTTTCCAGCTAAGTTGAGATGGTGAAATATCAACATATACTGCAAGAGATATTTTTGCACTAGCTATTCTAAAATAATTTAAATGTGGAGTGCATAAATTCAGAAATAAATATGTCACCCATATTAGTTGTAATCTTTGGTGATGTGCTTCTGTTCCTCTTTATGATCTGCAAGTAAATAAATAATAGTGAGATGTTGTAGTCTAAACTTTATGTTACTGTCTAATCTTAGTTAATTAAATCGAGCATGTCTAATCTTAGTTTAATTTAAATCGAACATGTTGACTTTATAAGTAGCACTGATGGAAATGTGTTGCACTTTGTCAAGTGACATCTTTTCTGTTTGTCAGTTAAAGCATATTCTGTGAATAATTGAATAGGACTGTCAAAAAGCCATTATTTGCTCGCTCAAAATTACTACTCTTTCATTACCAGTGAGTTTAATTATTTGAAAAATCAATCCTGCTTCCACACCTTGCAATTTAGAAGGAAATAGAGTTCTAATGTGAAATAAATGGAAGTTCAGATACTTCACTGATCTCCCGTGAAATGAAAACCACGCAAACTGCTTCATTGGTTAAAACGACATCAGCAATACATCCAAAAGGAAACAAATTTCACAAGTTTGAATTTTGCATAGTGAAAGATGAAAGGAACCTCTGTTATGTAAAGTTCTATATTTTGTGCTTGCTGATTATTGTAGTATTCTTTTCTAGTTTGTAGTTTGAATGACGTTTTGTTGATATTTGAAATATATATATCAATTAATTGATGCTTCTTATGTGATTGGTAATGCGTTCAACAAGAATGAATGAATGAATGAATAATGATCCGTGTGTTAATTCAATATCAGGCAGAAAATAGGAAAAAAATAGCAAACAAAAAGAGGAAGAAAACCAAATTAGCAAATCTGCAATCAGGAACTTATTTCTTATCGTGATGTCAGCATAGAAGCACTACGACAGAAATCAACTATTATACCGACTTTCTAAGGCCTATTATAGCAAACTAGCTGTCGATATAACAGGAGGGTGCTATAGGTATAAAGAACCCGCTACAACAGATACAAGCTATTATAGCGGACTTTTAGTTGTGTCCGCTATAATAGAGATCTACTATAGCGGATAAAAGGGACAGGCCGCTATAATAACTTTGGTCTATTATAGCGGAGTTTAGGTAGAAGCCGCTATAACAGATGAGCTGTTATAGCGGGTTTCTTACAAAACCCACTATAATAGATTGAAAATAATATAAAAAAAATCTAAGCTGTTATAACGAATTGTTTAAAAAGTCCGCTGTTAATATTATAATTTTTTTTTAAATGTAGCTGATTTTCTGTGACTAGCCTCCAATTGCTAGCCATACAAATGGTACCAATACAAATGTACCAATATATCAATCAAACACATCAATACACAATTAATTTCACATAATACACAAATAAACATATCAATATATATCAACATATATAAGCAAACTAAAATCTCACATATATACTATACAAATGTCACATACAAACATCACATAAATACAACAAAATATCGATACAAACATCAAATACGACATCTATATCGTACAACAACTCACAAGAAATAACTCATATAATCACAAAGTATTTCTTTTACCTTGTTGATCTCGCTATCGGGCACTGACAAAGGATATGGCTCGAGCTCCTAAAAACACATCAAAATAAAATTTAATCATTATTGATTTTGCAGATGCATACATATAAATACAAATATGTACACAAATCATTAGAGAATAAATTGCGCACATGTAACTTCAGCGATCTCAAACTCGAGACATCGTTGTAACACGTCGCAAGGTAAAACATCGCCCGCATGACATAATATCCGCAAATCCAACCATTGAGTAGCGGAGGACTCTACAAATTTTAGAAATAAACAAAATAAATATGTAAGTGATGGAGTTTATTAAATTTGGTACGAGATAAAGTTTAGATTTTAGAGTTTACAGTTTTGTGTTTAGAGTTCACATAAGAAATTCTAAACCCGATAACTTTAGTGATTAACCTTAAACAATGAATCTTCTAAATCTTAAACTCTAAAACCCTAAACCTAACCTATACTCTAAACCCTAAATCTAACATACTTACATTCTAATTCCTAAACCTTACATTTCGAAGGAAATAAGCTCCAATTTGAGATGAAATATAGAATACTTACTTTTACAACTCTGATCTCGAATTTTGTATTCTTGCTCGAACCTTTTGATTGATAATATTGCCGCAACGACCTGTACAAATGTATACAAGTCCAAATAAATATAATGAATAATTAAAATAAAATTGTTAAAAATGATAGCAAAGAAAACTTACGCATTCAATGCCCTAATGATTTCGAGCATGTTGCCCGTTTTGTTTTGTTAATCAATCTCATAAATCGTTGCCGATGAGATTTGCAAAACCAAGAGATACCAGTGATTGCTACAATTCACATTTAATGAAGTTAGTATGAATTCATATGAAGTGATTGAATTATAAAAAAATAATTATGCTAACCGTTCGATATACGAAAAAAATATCATGGATTTTGAGTCCTCAATTGTAATGAAGAAGTTCGTAATGTAATTGACTGTGGTGGTATAGTTCTCAATTACACTTGTTCCCGAACACGAGGCGGGATCAAGAAAAAGAAACTTCGAGTCCAACCCAAATTTCCAGAGATAATGTGAAAGAGACCTGTGTTTATAAATACATATTGAAATTATATATGTACTAAGTATTAACTATAATGTAATTGCATATAATTAAATTGAAAGATTCTTACTTGCACCATATCTGAATAATCGAGACACTTAGCCAGCGACCCGACTTGAGAATATTCATTATATCACTATGTGCCACCAATTGCACATCATCTATTCTGAATAACTGTTTGTCGCCAATTGTGAAGATAACTTGGTCCACCGGTTGCGACATCATCTATTAAATATGATTTTGTGAAATTGCAACAATATCGAATTTTTTATTCATTTTACAAGAAATAAGTCAAATGCATACCGTATTGTAAAGCTTTAAGCTAGATGAGTCAAGAAATGTCAATAATTCAACGGAAAGAAGGTGAGGCCTCTGGTAAATGCTCGTGCTTGAACTTGGTGCCTTCTCTCTTTCCGTCTCGGGTGCTCGAGCCTGCGCTAAATCATGTGAGTACAAAAATCAAATTAAATGCATAATAAAATTAGAATTTAGTGGATTCATTATACCTGCTGCTGAGGACACAACTCCTTAAATTTCTTGGCTCACTCCCAAAATCTTTGAATTTTCTATCTATATTCCTCCATTCGGGAGAGTCGGCTGGATGTCGTAGTTTTCCATCCAATTTCCTACAATCATAGTGTCACCGTAATAATTTAGCGTCTCTTGGATTCATGAAGAGACGTCGAAATCTTGGTATTATCGGTAAGTACCATAACACTTTCGCAGGTGACCTTTTTTTCCCATCCTCATTCTCATTATCGTCTCTTGATTTGTACCGTAATGCATTACATGTCGGGCATTTATCTAGGTTGTTATACTCTTTTCTGTAAAGTATGCAGTCATTCAGACATGCATGAATTCTCTGAACCTCCATACTCAAAGGACATAACAATTTTTTGGCATGGTAAGTTGAATCCGGTAGCGCATTATTTTCTGGCAACATGTCTCTCAAAAGCTGGAGTAAAGATGTAAAACTCTTGTCACTCCATCCATTCTTGGCTTTTAGGTTATACAATTTGAAAACAGCAGATATTTTCGAATATTTCGTGCAGTCAGGAAATAATGGTATATTAGATTCATGGCGAAACAAATTATCCAAAATTTCGAGAATGTAAGCACAATCGTTTTCAACATCACTCATTATTTCATCCAATTGGACAACATTGTTTGTAAATTGCGGATTCTCTATTAATTTAGTAATTTCTACATTTTCATCACCTGTTGATTCATCTCATACATTTTCAACATTATCATCCTGAACATTTTCAATATTTTCAAACCGACTCGTTCCTATTACTTCTGTCGATCTTTCGACGTTCTCTCCATGCCATATCCACCGAGTGTAACACCTCATAAATCCATTTCTGATCAAATGCAGTTCAACTTCATCGACATCCCTATGCCTAACCATGTTCTGACATTTCGAACACGGACATAGAAGTGACTTTTCACCTTGTAATTTCATATATTCCCCAGCACATTTCATAAATTCTTCAACTCTTCTCAAATATTCAGCTATTTTCGTTTCGCCTTTCATCCATATTCTACGACGATCCATCTGAAAAATAAATTATTATAATGTGAATTAAAAGTATATATGGGTATCAAGAGCTCCACATAATTAAGGTTTTGGGCTCGCCAACCATCCTAACCCACTCTTTGAACACTTTGTCTCATTAGAGGACGTACGATAGTTGCAATCTAGTATTTGCAAAGATTTTAGCAGCATTTCCCCTTAGCTCCCCGAATACGCCGACGCACATTTGCATGTACGCACGTATTCGTGGAAACAATTGGGGAAATACTTTATCGAAATCTCCGCAAACACTAGATTGCAACTATCGTACGTCCGCTAATCCTAAATGAGACAAAGTGTTCAAAGAGGAGTCCCAAACGGGGACTATTCGAGATTAATACCACTCTGGAGCTATTATAGCGGCATTCCTCTACATCCGTTATAATAGGGGGGCTATAATAGTCCCTTTCTGTGGTAGTGAAGTCATCTGCGATCGGTACTGGTCGCACAAAATCACTATGTGCGTTCGTGATGACGTCATCAAGTCCCAACTGCGAGGAGCGATCTGCTACGAAGGCAAGAGCGACGGGTGCTCATCGCAAAAACTTTTCTACGACCAGTAATAGTCCATCTGCGACAGCAAGGCCGGTTGCATATACTCTGTTTTGGTATGGTGAATGATTATAAATGTGATAAATATTATAACAAAACTACAAGGGTAACGTGATATAAAGCCCTTGTCTTTTATGATAACTAATAGTACGATGATGATTGCAATAATATCGCTGAGAAGGAAAAAAGGTACAAAATCGTGGCACCACAAGCTATTACAAATTGTATGGGAATTCGGTGCAAATTTTATGGGCCTTTGTAGGCCTGATTGGAGCTCTAAATTTCTTTATTATCCAATTTCATCTTTTCTTTTTTTTTGGGTTGAAAAAAAGGATTTTTTCGGGAGGTCAAGTCCTACAATATGCAGATATTGTTGGAAAAACATGCTAAGTAAACATAATCTACAAGAATAGAGTAAGTTTTATTTTATTTTATTACTAATGTAGTAATAAGCAAGAAACATAGACCAGTCATGGTAGATCTTACTCGACATTTTCTTACAAAATGCGTATTAAAATTCATTCGTCAAGTTCAAAAACTTCAATCAACGTACATTTCCAATAAAAATGAAATATCAGTTTGAGTCTTGAATTAAGAAAATTTAAAATTCTAATTAGATACATCTTAGTGAGATGATGTTCGGTGATTGGAACACAATCGTGGGGGTTGAGTTTAAGTAAAGGATGACACTATATAGGATCCGTATCTGCTGCTCTTATTGAGCAAGAGTAGGATCCTGCTCTTCTAATCTGGATCGTCAAATTTTGATCGCACCGCTCGCAGATGGAAATCAGGGGGCTGTATATTCTATAAGTTTTAGATCTGAAATTTGAACTGTCCAAATCAGAAGAGCAGAATCCTGCTCTTGCTCAATAAGAGCAGCAGATACGATTCCCACTATATATAGTGAAAGTGAGAGCTTTGAGACATTCATATTTTTCTACCATTAGATAAGTTACCGTTAGATACCAACAGTGGTGTCAACGAATCCTCTATGACTTGTATAAATTTAGAAATCTAGTTTGTAAGAACGAGACAATTCGATATATTCAATAGCAAAATAAACGTGTTCATAAAAGCTTTTGTTGGTGTAATTCAATTAGGTAGAACTAAGATAAACAAGATTCTAATTAACAAATTCAAGTCTCTGTATGTAAGATTTAAAATAATAAAGTTAATTGAAAGCGAATTTTACTTGTTATTTTGTATTGGTCTTAATTGCTTTTCAATCAGTATCACTAAATGAATTTTTGTAATTCTTGTTTTGAGCGCATTCTTCTTCTTCGTTACTAACGGCTCACGAGTCCTTTCAAAAAGACACGAGTGCTTCTTATTCAACTTAATTACTTGCTTAATTAATTGCTTCTTTGTTTTATAGACCTAGTGCATCAGCTAGTGTGAGTGATCTAAGAGCTGGACTGAAGAGTTACATAAGTGGCAAAAAGACTCAGGAACAACCTCAGAAGTCAGAATTTGAAGAATATCTTACTGAGCCATTGGATGATGCAAGTTTGGAGGAAGAATTTGATATTCTGACATGGTCGAAGTTGAAGTCCCCCAAGTATCCAGTGATGGCTAGGCTCACTCGGAACATTATGACTGTCTCCATTTCAACTGTGACATCTGAGAGCACCCTTTCTATTAGTGGCAGAATATTATCACCAGTTAGGAGTTTCTTGAATAATGAGAGCATTGAAGCTCTCATCTGTTCTCAGGACTGGTTGCGTGCTTGCGTCACTGGTATGATTCAACCATAAACCCTGCTTCTTGTTTCAATTAATTACTTCATTATTTGTATATTAACTTTTTGTTTACTTATGTTGACTTGCAGAGGATGGTGGAGACATCGGTGATCCACTATGGCCCAGTAATGAAGTGGCATATGGTGATCCAATATGTGGCAATGGAGCATCAAACCAATAATTCTATTTTGCTTTAGTTATTTTGTTGCCAGCAAGGCATGTTGTGTACTTGTCTTGTGGACTTGGTAGTTGCTTGCTTGTTGTAAGAATGTCAAAATACCTAACAAGATGAAGCCTGGAATGATACTGGTTTACCAGTTCATCTCTTTGGCTCCTTGGATCTCAAGCTGTGATCTTCAATGATGATGAATGAGTTTATATATTTTAAATCCTTTTATTTTTAGCCTTTGGCTGAGATTGGTTACTCTGAGAAGTAGCTGAGATCCAGGTTGAGCTTGAGATGGTTCTAGGTTAGTGTTGTTAGGTATTTTAATGTTTTAGTGGTTCATTCATAATTTGTGTAAGTTCTGTATTGAATTTATTTATGTTAATACTTCTTGCAAGCTTTTGAATTGAAGTATATGTTTCAATTGAAATATATGTTTCAAGTTATATGATATTGATATGTTGAATGTTTTAATTGTTGGATGTTTCAATTTGAATTGAAGCATACGTTGTAATTGTATGATTGGTACTTCAATTATTTTTTTATATTTTTAACATGCATTTTTGGCAAATTTCAGCGCAACAGAATTTTGATGTTTTTAACGTTTGCACGTTTAAATTTAACATAACGTTCAGCGCAACACAAATTTGTTTCGTTTACTAAACAAAACGTTCAACGAAATTTTATCTGTTTTCGTTAATTAAACGAAACACAAATAAAACCATCGATTTTCGTCGACGTTTCGTTCGGTTGACAGCCCTAGATGTATGCACCAATCGTCAATCTGACTTTAACAAAGTTGAATAGTAGCATTAGCTGATTACATCTTCTCGCTCTTTCTCTTACTCACTCTATTACCAAACTATATAGCTCGTCGAAGAACATAGAAAATGCTACCCTAAGCAAGAGTTATTGTTTTGTAAAAGTTATTTTAGATAATCTTTAGATGTTCTAGCAAGATACTTGAAATATCAAACTTAAAAATATCTAAGATTTTAGAGAATCCACTCACCTCTTTAGTACAAATATAATATCAAGCGAAGATAAAAAAAAATTCACTCCAAATATATAGGAGAGAACGTAGTGCTTGCAATATTACGAGGTGTAGAAATTATTGGATGGTGAATGTGTAGTGTTAAAAAAATGTTGTAAGAGTTATAAATATTCAAAAAGTAAATAATACAACTAGCTTGGATTTAATATTTGTACTCAACATATCACATCAAGCCCCCATATTATTGCGGAGTTCGATGAAATATAAAGATAAATATGTTACAAGACCAAAAATAAGTTTTATGAATTATTTTTCATCTTATTAATCATATGAAATACACATTATTCCTTCGGAAAGACTTGAATGTAAAATCCAATGCTAAATTTAAGACTGGTGGTACGGATTATGTTTCCTCTAAGTGCCTTCCTTCCACCTAGAAAAAAATAAATCAAATGTAAATGATTATAGTTAGTGAAAATAAAAATTAACCTGGTATTATTTTGTTGGCACATGCAAAATTGCCATGATAGTTAGTCAAAATAAATAAGGACACAAAAGAAGTACAAAGCAAGAGTGCTACAATATCATGAGGCTGGCATAATTATTAAAAGATCAGGGACCTTAATGCAAAATTGGCAAAGCCTCACTAGTATTTTAGCCAGATGTAAAGGTCGACCCACAAATTATTCTCAGATAGTTTACAAAGTGTACATGTGATTGAACAATACAATTGAAGTATAGTATATGCGATTAACATGATTGTCATAATATTCGATAATTATACAGTGTATTTTAAATTGTTCAAAGAATTAAAGTTCAAGATTACGTGATCAAATTATACATCAATAAATTCTAAAGAAATTATTTGAACTTTTTGGCTTTATTTGAACTGAACGTTCGATCATTTGGACCTCCAAACAATTCAAAACTGATTTGCACGAATTAAATTAGAATTTACAATGAATATGCAATTATTTTGGTACAATTTGGGTCTCTATATCAGTTCTGAATGTTGATTGCGCTGGGCTCACACATGCGCAACACAACTCCTCCATCCTGTCATCTACTTGGTTCATGTGAACCAAGCTCAGCCAAATACCAAGCAGAAGAGGTCACCAGAATGTGTCATTAAATCTGACAGATGGGTCCCATTTTAATTGAAGTGTTTAAGCGCTGATCTTATCAGTGAGTAGTGACTAATTAGCCCCTTAAGCACCTTATATAATACAACGGATTCCGTACAGTTCATCTGTGCCGTCCGTATAGATCGGACGGTCAGCAACGAAATAACAGAGCCTATTATTCCCTCATAATAACAGTAGATACAGACTCGGTATTAGAGTGGTTGGTCAGTATAAGTTTGTTGTTTTGTTACAAAGTTTGTATCTTGTTTCTTTATAAGAGCTTACATTGTTGCATTGCTTCGTAAGAGGAACTAATGGAAATTGATCCCCTGTATAAGGAGCACCAAGCAGAACTTCCTTTATAACCTCATGTTCTGCCAAACCTGTTGAAATTGTTGTTTTTGAAAAATTAGTATAGTTAGTCAAGTAGCCAAATGGTTAGAATAAATATATTTAGAGGTACCTAATTGAAGAAGTATCCTATTTCTAGATAGACTAATTGTTTAAAGTTTCTAAGGTCATGTTGGAATTTGCAATATATGTCTTTGAAATTTGTATTATGATTAATGACATTTCAGTCATATAATATCTAAGAGACATCTTATAACTTATAATAAATATGTTATGATTTGTAATAGTATGAAAATAAGAGAGAATAATATGAGGATAATAGAAGAGTTGTAAGTTATGCTGTGAAATTATAATATTTAGGAGAAATAATTTGTGCTACTTTCTCTTTCTCTCTTCCATTTAAAATTACTAAACAAAAGAACATAATACCATAGGTCAACATAGTGGTATAAGAGTGTTAGTCGATTAAAAGTGACCGATCATGACAAAGAAAAAGAAGAAAAAAGATAGACAACAAGAAAAGGAAAAAAAAATATGGTGAGTCTTGTTCTTAATTTTTTAAAAGGAAGTGTTTCGATGTTGTATATTTTTATTTTGTTTTAATATGAGTTTTTTAGTTGTTAAAAATGAGTAAAAAAATAGTGAACATTTTTAATCCCTCGTTTTTTAGGAGGAAAGGTAAAGTGTTGCGATAATGAAAAAAATATATAGTGTGTTGTTTTTTTTTTTGAAAAAAGGAGAAGAGAAAAATAAAGAAAAATTGTTTTTGTGGTGTTTTTTGAAAATAGTTTTCAAAGATATTGTGAAAAAATGAGAGTTGTTTATTGACAATTACTTCTAGACAATTAATGTTGAATGTATTTTTTTAGTGATGTTGATATTAAGGAGAAGAAGATTTTTTTTTATCAATGATTAGAGTCATATATCAGGGAACATGTGTTACTAAGGTGTAGTGAAGACTCTAACTATTATCTTGGAAGAATATGCTGGTAAGTGAAATCGATATGAGTAATGACTCATAAAAGAATATTTTGTGACATGAGAGAAGATTGCTGGAGGAAAGACCAGTGACACGAGTGTCAGGAGAGAAAAAAGACAGTGACACTAGAGATGGATGCTGGAGAAAAAAAATGAAGACTATGAGAAGATGTGGTGAGTGACCACATGAATAGACGCAATGAGGATTCACAGTCTGTGTGAATCTCACAAATACACGACCTGAAAAGTAAGACAATTGGAGAAGGAGATGAAACAAATTTATTTTGCAAGCAAGCAAGGAGTGTAGATGTATGCTAACAAGAATGGTCTCGAATGATGACATTGTGAATCACGATGATTTCTGAAAAATATAATAAAGACACGAACGTAAGTTATGAAGAACAAGTATCAAGAAATCATAGAGAATGAAGATAAAAACATGAAGAGATTGAAAAAACACCACAAACACAATTGAAGAAAAAAATAAGTTTGTATATTTTAGAAAGTTATTGGGGATGATATACATAAACATTAAGGGAGAGTATTGAAATTAATGTTTTTGAAAAATTAGTATAGTTGGGTCAATTAGTCAATGGTTAGAATAAATATATTAGATATTTCTAGATAGAATAATTGTTTAGAGTTTTCAGGTCATGTTGGATGTGCAATACATGCACTTGAAACTTGTGTTATGGTTAGTGACATTTAAGTCATAGGATTTTTGAGCGACATCTTATAATCTATAAATAGAGATGTTGTCATATGTAATAGTAAGGGTCTGTTTGACACTCAAGAAATAACATATTAGATCTCTATTACAGCACGAGAGGAATGTCAAATGCGAAATGAAATAATAGAATAGTGGATAGAAGATGCTACTTCGATATACCACTATATAGATGGAATATCAGAATACTCATTTCTGTATGACAAAATTAGCAACAAGATTTCCAATGTAATTAACAATATTGTAGTATATTATATATACTTTATTATTAATGTTAATATTATTATATTATATTTATTATTAAAATAATAATTACTATTAATATTACATTGTGTATTATATTAAAATAACGCATTTTATTATAATTTCTATATAATTATTATTATTACCATAATTATAATTATTATTTGATTATGGTGTATTATATTTGTAATTAACAATACTTTATTATATTATAAATTCTTTATTATTATTACATTGTAGTTATTACTAAAATAATAATTACAATTAATTATTATTATTATTACTATAATTATTATTATTTGATTATGTTGTATTTTATTTGTAATTAATCATATTTTAGTATATTATATATACATTATCAAAATTATCAAAATTATTATATTATCTTTATTATTAAAATAATATTAATAATTATTGGTAATATTATTATTTTATAATTTTAAAATAATACATATTACTAAAATTTTAATATTATAGTTATTATTATTACTATAATTATCATTATTTTTTATTATGTTGTATTATATTTACTTAATAATATTTTATTCTATTATTTACTTAATTATTATTACTATTATTATTAGTAATATTCTTATATTATACTGTATCGTTACTTTATTATTATTATTTTATTATTTTGAAATAATATATCATTATAATTATTATATATTTTTGTTATATTATGATTATTAACTATTATGTTATTAATAGTTATTATTAATTTTATAATAATAATAATAATTATTGTTGTTATTATTATTATTATTATAATTATTATTATTATTATTATCAATATTGGTCCCAAGCTCGAAAAAGTGGAGGGATGTGATAGGCTTGAGGAGCCAACAAAAAAATTTAGCCAATCACGTGGAGATGAAATTGTTATACTTAGCAATGTCTCGTATTTTTCGATTTGCAAAACCACTTGAATTTAACAATTATCTTGTGAGATGTGTTTGTTTAGGTGCTTCTTTAAAACTCAAGGAAATGAATATATAAGAAGCAAAGAAGTTCAAGGAAATCCCAAGATTCAAGACATCAAGATTACTTAAATAGTAGGGTATTACAATAAGTGCTTATATTTATTTTAAATCATGAGATTGAGTCAAAAATATGCAAAATAACAACAAAAAGATCTGAAACGTTATATAACGTTCAGTAACGTTATATAACGCTCTGGACATATGACTGTAATTTGAAAAATCGATCAGAACGTTATATAACGATGAGTAAAGTTGTATAACGTTATCCATCGTTATATAACTTTTTCAACGTTGTATAACGTTGTACTTCTCCAATGCAAATTAAAACGGTCATATTTATTACAGCTGGATTTGAGATATTTTGCCAAAACGTTGTACAACGGTACAGAACGTTGTATAACGTTTTAACCCAAAAAATTGAATAGAATATTGTGAGGAGGTATAAATAGAGACTCTTCCCCTTTCCCAAGTAACAAATTCTATTCAATATCAAAACCTAACTTTTGAGCCTCCATTGAAAAAGCTTTTACACTTCTTGCTAAATCAATCATTTATTTGACTCAATCTCTTGATCTAAAGTTAGTATAACCATTGTGAGAGTTTGAGAGTTCTATTCTCATCATTAAATCATCTATTCGATTACTATTATTTTGGCCTTGTGTCTCAACCTTTGTGTGTAAGAGTCCAAGGTTCAAGCTTGTACAAGACTTTCGTGTGATAGTAAATCGGCTCAACCCTATTACCAAGTCGGGGAGTTAGGAGTCCCGGAGAGTAGGATCGTCAATATTCGAATTCCGTTAAAAATTTTGATGTCACTCGTGCCGAATCTTTGTTTGCAACCTCTAAATTCTTTCTTGTTATTTAAGTTTTCAATTTTTGTGTTTAGAAATTGTTAGTTCATAATTTGTAATAGATTTGGCAAAAATTGCAAGTTGGTCCCTAGAAGTATATTGAATTGCTTAAATTAGCCTTTTTAAGGGTAACAACGGTTTACAGAAATATGACATGTGCTTCATTTCTAGCCTATCCCAACTTGTTTGGGACAAATGTCTTTAGATGGAACATCACCATATAGATGAAATATCAGAATATACTGTTCCGTATGACAAAATTAGCAACGAAATTTACAATGTAATTAACAATATTTTAGTATATTATATATACTTTATTATCATTGTTAATATTATTATATTATCTTTATTATTAAAATAATATTAATAATCACTATTAATTATTATTACTATTATTTTATTATTTTAAAAGAATGCATGTTATTATAATTTTTATATTATTGTTATTATTATTACTATAATTATCATTATTATGATATAGAAGAAATATTTTGTGTTACTTTCTCTTTCTTTCTTCCATTAAAAATACCGAACAAAAGAACATAAGTCAACAAAACCATCAATACCCATGTTTTCATAGCTCCAAAATGCACCCAAAGTTCCCAAAAAGCCCTCATGACAAAGGAAGTTAGCCTGAACTTGGCCTTTTGACCTATATAAGAAACAGATCAGAAGGATCTTAGTATGATTTTTTTTTAATACATAATATAGATTCTTTCCTTGGTTAAGACAAAAAAGGAAGAATTAGTAGGCAACTGTGTACCGATATAAGTATATGTAATGACAAAAAGCAAGTAATAGACAAGTGCTGTACCAGTATTTAAGTGATTTGGAAATTTCTTCCATTGTTTTTTCATGTCCACAAACATAAGCTCCCCTAAAGAATATTCTCTTCAGACCACATAGGCTTGCTACAAAGTATGCTATCTGGAAACAAATACTTGTATGATTATGTCTGCATTTGAGACAAAGTCAAAACTGGATTATGCTTGCAATATAACATTGTTAAAGTTACATACTTGGCCAACATTACAAGTGAAAAGGTTCAAGAGTGAAGCAGCAATATCCTCAGGTCTATATCCTGAAAGCTTGTTGGAATTTACCTTTCCAAAGCTAGCTGCTATTGTAGAAACTGGGAAACCAATCTAAGAAACCACAAAATCAGGCAAATAAATAATGTATGTTTTTGCATATATCAAATCATTATTAAAGAAAGTTACATTTGGATAACCGTGCTCGCCATATATGTCTCCAATCGTCAGATCAACTGATAAATTATTGCCTCTCTGGCTCAACTCCAGTAGCTGCTCATAACTGGAGGATAATTACACAAACATTTTATCATCATTTTCATGAGGTGTGATAGTCCTGTTTAAAAAGAAACCAATTCAAACAATGATAAATTGCTACCTCGATACCCCTGTAAGGAGCGTCGCAAGCCCGAGGATAGTATCACCACCCAAGTGGGACCCAATTCTACGCTCAAACTTTCCTTTTCCGGTAACCTACTTAAAATAAATACAGCTCATATGAAAATGTTTTCATTGGTGAAACTAAAACGCATAAAAAGTCTGAGGCTATAAAAAATTTAGAAAGAAAATAAACAGACACAAACCTCAATCATTCTAACACCGGAGTCAATATTAACTAGTAGGTAAGGGAAAATATTGTGATCACCATTTTCATCTGTCACTTTCTCATTAACAGGTACAGAATGTTTATGTGAGTGGACCTGCATGAAATGTATAATTTCTTTTATTTTTTCAAAGAATATATATAGCTGACTGTTTCTTATCTTCCTCTTCCTTTTCAGAGGGAAGGTATTGTCTCACTTGTTCATCAGCTGGCTCTTCCGAAGATGTAAAATTGTTGGTTTCGAGTGTTTCATAGCTTATAAGTGCACCAAGTGCAGCTAAGAATCCCTCGTGGTGAAAAAAAACGGCTTGCATTTGACCTTTTGACCTGAACACATAAACATAAGAAGCTACAGTAAGAAATTGCATATGAAAAATACATGTAGCAACAGAAAAATGAATTAAATATACTTTCAAAGGTAAAATTCAAAGAAAGTATAATATTACCAAAAGTTAATATCATAGGCAATTTTGTTCATGGTGCTAGTATGACCACGAATGGTCGAACCCCCAAAAAAGACTCTACTGATCCCCAAGAGTGATGCCACAAGAAAGGAAATCTAAATGATGTACCAAAGATAAATTCAGTACTTGCAGATTTTCAAATGAAAAATAATGTCTAAGTAAAAGAACAAAATAAAAAAGAAAGATGAGAGCTTACCTGTGCAATGTTGCAAGTGAAAGCACTCAACAATGCAGCTGCAAGATCCTCCTTTTTGAAATCAGCAAGTGTCTTTTTAGAAGTTACCACTTTTCCAAAGCTGGATACTAGAGTTGATGCTGAGAGGCCTTGCTGGCACATTTAAAAAAAAATCAGATGATTCTGAGCTCCAAGTATTTATTTCTTAAGATAATTTTAGAGAGAGAGAGGTACTTTTTGAAAAACATGTTCACCACAGAAATCCCTGACAATTAGGTCTAGAACAACGTTGTCACCCTTTTGGCTCAATTTCAGGAACTCATTATAACTGACAATGAAGATAAGATTATGAGAAATACATGAAAACATGAATAATTAGGAGTTCTTTACTATATTTATGCATTCATTTAGGTGGTTTTGATCGTTAAAAGGGGAAATGGTAAGAGACTGTACATGGTTACCAGTACAGGGAAATCTCAATTTATCAGTAACACAAGCAGTACCAGTATTATATATCTTTTGCAGGATTTGAAGTTTTGAACCTGCATCAACTGTAGTTCTAGATGTACCAGTTACATTTATGTCCTTCTGTACTGAAAATCTGATATCAACCAGTTTGGCCACCACTATTTACTGATGAGTGATGAAACTACAAATACCTCATAGAGCCAGTCAAAAGTTCTGCTAAGCCAAACATAGTACCGCCCCCAATATATGTCCCTGTAACTAGTTCAAATGTTTTGTTTCCAGTGACCTATAGCACGCATAACATTAAAAGCTGCAAGTATAATATTAGGAAAAGTTCATAATTTCCATTTTTTATGAGAGACGTGCAAGATACCTTTATTATGCCAACGCCGGTGCCAATGTTAACTAAAAGATAGGGAAATAATTTTTTAGACTTGATATCAATGGGGTTCCGCTTTCCATTTAAATGTGTGAAAGCTGCATCCTTAGTTCTCTGCAACATTGTTGCAAACTGGTAACTAAATTTTATATAGAAATTCAATAATTTGAAAGCACAGACATTGTTATGTAGCCAAAATTTCTGACATGATTAACAAAATTTGGATTCAAACCTGCAATAAGAAATTTGCTCCGGAAACTACACTTTCAATCTCATCCAATTTGTCAAGATATACACCTAATTTATCCCTGAACACGTCAGCAAATTTATATGTGCCCCCACCTGTTGCCTATTAAAGAACCAAATTAATTTAATTATTAGTCTGAGATTTATTCTATGGGATAATGTTTAATTCGTAGATACCACATTTGATATCAACTATTGATACCGATTTTATTATACATCTTTAATTGAGTTATCCTGCACATTATTTGAGTTATTATGCATGTTATACCATAACTATTTTAGTACAAAAAAATAACATGTATAACTATTTCAATACAAAAAATAACGTGCATAATAACTCAAATAATGTGCATTATAACTCCACTAAAGATACATAATAAAATCAATAACATATATAACTATTTCGGTAAAAAAAAATAACATGCATAATAACTCAAATAATGTGCAGGATAACTCAACTAAATGTGCATAATAAAATCGATATCAATAGTTGATATCAAATATGGTATCTACGTATCAGCTCTCTGTTCTATGAGCTTATGCAGAGCATATACAAGATTTCAGGTGCATTGGATATGAAAAGAACAGCACCTTTATTGTAACGTGGCCAGTATTTGATCCGATAGCTCCTGCGCAATCGCATATGTAAAAAATCAACCAATAAATAATCGAGATGAAAACAATAATCGAGATGGCCTTTGTTGTAATACAATTAAATACAAAAATAAAAGAGTTGTCAAGCATGCATGCAGCTTTTTAATGATTTCCTTGATAACGCAATTAATAATAAAATGTTCCTATTGAAGGTTGCTTCAGAAGCTTTTATATTATTACCAGCACCTATTACCTTCTAATCAAAGTAGTTAAAATGGAAAACTAGTGAAGAAATCGTACCATTACGATAAATAAGCTTTTTCGATAGAATAAACTCCAAGCATTCATCAAGCCGATTTCTTTCAAATTTGACAAAACGAAGCTTCCCACCAACGCCTCTACTTCCATTCTTATCCTCCTCTTTGTTCTCCTCAAAGTAAATTATCTTAATCAAACTGCCTAAATGCACAAAATTCCACATAAATCCATAAGCAACCCTTGATTAGTATATAAAACAGAGCAAATTAACATGAGCAATTAAAAAATGTACCTCCCATATCAATCGCGAGAAGAGGTACATGAGAAGCCTGATTGGGGAGATGAATTGGCGGGTTCAGTTCACCCAATTGGCCACAGATCTCCGCTCCAGTTAAATCCAGTTTGGCGAGGAAAGAATTCATCTTGATCGAGCTAGAGAGTGGGAATCCTAAACCTGAATTGGCGATGCCACTAGAGAGAATTTGATGAAGAGAGAGATATATAAGTTAGAAAAAGAAGTTGATATTAGTCGAAAGTTTCATAACGGCTTTATTTATTCAAAATATATCTGCTGCAAGAGATCTGACAGGTGAGTTCTAAATGATTCGAGTATGAATGATACCGTTATAAAATATATAAAACACACTGTCACTGCCCGAATTTTTTTTAGATAATAATATTAGGCAAATTCTAATATGAAAAATTAACTAGATTTCACTATTATTGATGTAAAATCAACTTAATTGCACAATTATTGATGATGATCAACGATTGTAATTAATTCGAGTTTAAATTTTTTTTTTTTGAAATAAACGGGAATTCCCGTCACTTTCATTTTTTCAAACAAAAGTTTACAAAGTCTCAACGGTAACCGATTTTTATGCAATTCAACCCCCTAAACCTCCCTAATTATTTTTTCTACCCTCTATTACTGTGGTGCACTGGTATTACTATCGATAATACCAGTGCATCGTTGTTATCTGATACCCATTAATTCTCTTTTTTGTTGCTCTAGTCCCCCTCTCCCCCCAGCAAGGTGGAACTTTTCACAAAACCCCCTCCTTAATTCTATATCCCTCCCCATTAGTATTTTTCCAACTACCCATATCAGTATAGTCCAATTACACTATATCATCAGACAGTTAATATGCATTTGATTCTATTGATCTCCCAATCAACTTCTCTTCCTCTATCTATATGTATAATGCTCGTCTCCTCATCATCTTGCCACACCAGTATCTTCAATCTTGATCTCTTTGGTTCTTCACATACATCTGTCCATCTTTGAAATTGATTTCTCATCTCAGGCTTCCATAACCCTGTCCAGTATATTAACAATTGATTAATTTTTACCATAATTTTTACCATATGTGACTGGCTTGCCATTATTCAAGGAACAGTTATTTCTCTCCAACCATCTAGTCCATATTATTGCTGCACTCAAAATCATCAGTACTTCTTTCTTTTGAACCTGTTGTATGATATTCATTAACTCTTCTAGGTGTCTTGGTACACTTGAGCTATGCTGTATATCCATTAGCACTGAACGCCATACTTGAGGCATATATGAACATAGAAAGATTAAATGATCTGTACATTCAGTTTGTTGGCAGAAGTGACATCCCACATCCCCTTTCCACCCTTTCCTTCTCATATTTGTTTTAACCAATATTTTTCTATAACTAACTAGCCAAAGAAATACTTTTATCTTTAGGGGTATTTTCAATTTCCAAATGAAATCCCTGCTGTGATCCTCTACCCCCCCCATTCACCATCCAACTATATATTGTTTTATTTTTCACTGGATAGTTTTGTCCCTGCCAACTCATTGAATCTTTTCTAGGTTGCAGAGGTAGGTAATTAATCACAGTTTTATGCATATCTTCTAAATTGTCTCTTTGACTTAATGATAATTGTCTGTTAAAGACCAAAGCCCTCAGATTTGAGTTTAGTGCATCTGCAACAGTTATATTTTTGTTAGCACATATACTGAACAAAGAAGGAAAAGTAATTTGCAAAGGAATACTCCCACACCAATTGTCTAACCAGAATCTTGTTTCAGTCCCATCTCCTATCTGTATATGTTTGTTAATATCTATGATAGCCTCATATTCTTTCAAAATTTTCCACATTGGAGACCATCTTTGTCTATTACTCGATTTCTTATACTTAGTAAGTAATATTTCTTTCCACCACCCATTGCATTGAGGGTCCTTTAATCTCCACATCCATTTACACAATAAAGAGATGTTTAATTCCTTAATACTGGTGATCCCTAATCCCCCTTGTTCTCTTGGTCTACATACTTTACTCCACTTACACAAGTGATATCCCTTGTTCTTACCATGAAACCATAGGAATTTAGCTCTAATCTGATCTAATTTTCTTCTGATCTTAACTGGTATCAAGTGAAAGCTCATCATGTAAATGGGCAGTGATGATAAGACACTGTTGATAAGTGTTACCCTACCACCTAATGACAAAAAGGCACCCTTCCATGACTGTAATCTTAGCTGAAATTTTTCTATCACTTCTATCCATCCTTTGGTATTTATATTCTTCCAATGGACTTGTATGCCTAAGTACCTCAGTGGCCATTCCCCTATTTTGCATCCAAAGATTCCTGCCAAATCCTCAGCTTCATCTGTGCTAAGATTAATGGGATAGGCTTCACACTTATTGTAATTAACTTTCATACCTGTAAGGGCTTCAAAAGCCACAAATGTCCACTGCACTGCCTGTATCTGCTGGGCATCTGCTTGACAAAAGAGAACTATATCGTCAGCATAGTGTAAATTAATTATCTGATGCCCATTGTTTATTTTAGGACCCAATCCCCTAATCAATTGCATATCTCTAGCTTTATTTATGAGATTATTTAGAGTATCTGCAACTAAATTGAATAACAAGGGTGAAAGTGGATCTCCTTGTTTTAATCCCCTTTTCACTTCAAAATAATATGTCCTTTTGCCATTTATATTTATGCAAATTTCCCCCTTTATCAGTAAATTATCAATCCAAGTAACCCATTTGACTGGAAATCCTCTTTTAATTAGCATATCAATCAAGAATTTCCAATTTACCCTATCATATGCCTTTTCTAAATCAATCTTTAATACTATTCCTTTCTGTTTATCTATCTTAGTTGAATGAATGATTTCTGAAGCACAAACTACGTTATCTAGTATATATCTATGCTTCATAAAAGCTGCCTGTGATGAATCAATCATAGAATTCACCACTGGCTCTAATCTAGTAGTTAGCACCTTTGTAATCAACTTATATATACAGTTGATGAGAGAAATGGGTCTAAAATGCTTTATATCTACAACATCCTGTTTTTTTGGTATGAGACATATCATTGCTCTGTTCAGTTTTGATATATCTGTTGTGTGGTCAAAGAAGCCTTGGAAAATCTCCCAAATATCCTTCTTTAGGGTTTCCCAATATTGTTGAAAGAAATAAAATCCTATCCCATCTGGACCAGGTGACTTAGCTCCATCTGAGGAGAATACTGCTTCTTTGATCTCCAATTCAGTAAAAGGTGCAATTAATCTATCTCCTATATCTGATGATACTTTCTCATCCTGACTCCAAAAATCTTCTCTCATTTCTACATATTGTTCCCCTGGTACAGCAAACAAGTTTTTGTAGAACCTCAATATGTGTTCTTCAATGATGTGTTCATTATCCTGAATTGACTCTTCTATATTTAATCTTGTTATCAGTTTTCTTTTTCTAGCTTGATTTGCTATTTTATGAAAATATGCTGTATTATTGTCACCCTCTAACAACCATTTCTGTTTGGCTCTTTCCTCCCAGTACTTTTGATCCTCCTCATATATAGAATCTAGTTCTTGATATGATTGCATAAAATCTTGTTTTTCATTTTCAGACCATTCTCTATCTTCTTGAATTTTCTGATCATATATATCTATTTTATTTAGGAGTTGAGTCTTCAATCTATGTTTATTGCCATAATAGTGTTTAGCCCATCCTCTCATTTTTTTCCTAGTATTTTTAATCTTTTTACACCATCTAACTACTGGGTCTTGTATATATGTATTGCAGTCCCACCATTTAGGGATTAATCTGTTGAACTCTTCATTGTCTGCCCAGTTTCTGTTAAATCTAAATGTCTCTGTGTTTTGAGAATTATCTATAGTCTGTAATAGTAAAGGTGTATGATCAGATTTAAACCTTACTAAACCTTTTAATTCCATATTAGAGTATTGCTCATCCCAATCGCAACTACAAAATATTCTATCAAGCAATGCTAATGTAGGTTGTGTCCTTCTGTTAGTCCAGGTATATTTTAATCCTGGGTCCTTGTATTCTAGTAAATGCAGTGTTTCTATCATCTGGTTAAACAAGTTCATCCCTGAGAAATTTATTTTGTCATTATTTTTCTCAAAACTATATCTTATTGAATTGAAATCTCCCATTAGAATCCATGGCCCTTCCCACATCTCTCTCACAATCTTTATTTCCTTAAAAAAATCTTTTTTCAATCTATGAATAGTGGGTCCATATACCACTGTTAATCCAAAAATGTAACCCTCTTTTTCATCTTTTAATAACACTGATATTGTATGAGTAGTTAAGTGATGAAACATGATTTGATATTTCATACTATTTATCCCTAAAATAATCCCCCCTTTAGTCCCTCTTGCTGCTAATGCCTTCCATTCAAAGTTGGAAGGTAAAAAGGAGTTAATCACTCTTTTTGAAAATTTAGCTATCTTGGTTTCCTGTACCCCTACTATTTCTATCTTATTTTTTTCTATTATTTCTTTGAGATATCTTCTTTTGGCACTCTTATTCATGCCTCTGATATTCCAATTTAATATTTTCATCAATCAGCTATATATTGAGCCCTAGCCACAATTGAATCCAGTTTCTTTCTCTTTTCTATATCTTTTTTCACAAACTTAGCCCCATATTTCAGTTTGAAATCTATTTCCTCCAAAGAAGAATCAAACTGTTTTTTGGAAAGTGTTTTTAAAAACCTCACTGTCTCTACACTATCCTCATAATTTTCAGCCAAGGTTAATCCATATTTATTGAACATGTCCACAATCTGATCATCTGTTAGTTCATTAAATGGAAAGGATTTTGATATATAGTCCATACCTGAGTCCATAGTTTGACCCATGGGTTTTGTCTTCAAATTGATTGCTTTTTCTAGTACTGAGCTTTCTGGATTCTTCATTTTAAGCCTCAGACTCTGTCTTGTAGGTGGAGGTATTTGAGCAATAGGTTGCTGCTCTTCTATTAGAATCATCCTTCTATCTTCATTTTGTTGTTGCTCTTCTACCAGCACCATTCTTCTATCGTCATTCTGCTGAGCTATAATCATCACTGTCTGTTCTGCAACCTCCTCAGTACTACCCTTAATTGGCAGTCTTTCATCTTCTGTCTCCTTCTCTCTCACTGCTAATCTCATATCATCTCTACTTCCCATTTCTCTTATCAGTTCATCCATCTTAGAGTAAGAAGGACTTGGTTTGATAGGTGTATTATCTTCAATGACCTTTTTGCCCTTCAGACAAGCCAGAATCTCCTTTGTTGCTATCTCATCTATGATTTCCAAACCTTTCTTATCCTCTACTTCCCCCCCTTTTACTACTTTCTCTAGATGACCTTCCTCAACTCTTCCTCTCTCTTCATTCTCCATATTCATATCATAGCTATCATCAAGGTAATCATCCCCTTCATCTAATTCTTTCTCATCAGTATCTCCATTGTGACCAGCTTCATAACCCCCCGGTTCATTCTGTTTTGAGCTTTCCTTAATCCCTAGTCTCATTTTTATACCTTTATCTCTCTTCTGTTCCAACATTTTATCATACAAGAATCGTACCTTAGCCCAACAGTACTCACCTCTATCATTTTTAAAAATCACTTTCTTAAAGTCTGGTATATCTAACCTATTGCATACCCCTAATCTAAGCTTTGCCTCTTTCAAATCAGTTCTGCTTAAGGTAGATCTATCAATCTCTAGTATAACCCCAAATTCAGCAACTAATTTCTCAAATTCATGTTTAGACCAAAGCTTTCTAGGGAAATCTAGTACCCTTACCCATACACTTTTCAGGCGAGCTCCATTCTCGAAGGAGGGATCCCATGGACAAGTTCTCAGAGATGCATTTTCGATCCTCACAGATTCGATGCGGATCACACGATCCCTCCACCATCCAGGGCCTTCAATCAATAGCCTGTAGTCCTCCACTTCAACAACACGCCATGGGAAATTAGGAGCCGCTTTTCTGAGACATCTTTCAACCTTATCGCGCGCGTGTTCCTGATCTGTGTGGACTACTACGCATTTCTTAAAACCTTCTTCAATCTGTTTCGACTCAGCAGTATCTTAAAATATCAGCATCGTGTCCTTATTGTTTTCAGTGTTAATGAGGTCAGACCTGGTACCTGTGACTATCTCAGTTATCTCACCCTCTTGGATCTGATTAGGTATCGGCTCAGGTTTCGGAACCTCTACCTTCTTCAATTGAGAACTCCCAGCTAGATCTACTGGTTTCTCTATTACCTCCTTCTTTCTGCACAACCACGATCTATGACCCACACCTCCGCAATTGAAGCACACTTGAGCGTTACGGCACTCTTTGGCGTAGTGACCTCTTTCCCCACATCTATAGCATCTATCTGATGCTAATTGAAATGAGGAAGATTTCCCCCCTTTACCATTGCTGATTCTTTTAACGCCATTGATAGAGACTTTGTCTGGTTTTAGATCTTCTTTTATAGCATGCACTCCTTCTGTGTTGATCAACACTTCTTTATACGATCCACGCATTGAATGCTGAACCGCTTTCAGTAGCTCTTGATTTGAAGTAACTAACTCCCCCAACGTACGGTACAACATCGAGATTGAATCCAGTATCGATCCCTCACCATTAGCAGAGATCGTAGGTACAGGATCTCTTCTGAGATCTCCATTTGTCTGCGATGAGATTTGTGTTGATTTCTCTCTTAGATCGCCATTGCTGGGCTCCTGATTTGGCCCAAGGCCAGAACCAAGCTTTCGTGGGAAATCGCCTCGCGGATCGCTTTTTTTCTCTCTCTCACTCATTAGGAAATTTTTTTTTTTTGGTTTTCAATTTTTGAGATCTGAAATATTAACTGAGTTTAAATTTTTTTTGTCCTAAGAAAAAAAAAAATCAAAATTTCAAATATATGTTTCTCTAGGTAGCACCTGCAGGTCATAAGGTCAGATTCTCTTGACATTAGTTTTTTCTTAAAAAAATTCAAAAATGAACCGCATCATTTGTTGTTAACATTTAAAAAAAAATCGAAACATTAGTTTTTTCTTAAAAAAAATAAAAAAATGAACCGCATCATTTATTGTTAACATTTAAAAAAAATTCGAAATTGATACTCCGCATCCTCCACCTGTGTTCCAAAAAAAAAAAAAAAAATCAATTTTCCGCCTCAGATTCCTCTCTACATTAATTTATTCGATGAAAAAACGAAAAAATATGTCCATATTAAAAAAGTTCATTACCGACAGATTCCAAAGAAGAAAAATGTGAATTATTGAACAATAATTTGAATCAATAATTCACCTTTTTTTTCATTCTAAATACAATAATTGCATATTTTCAACAAAAATTTGAACCAATAATTCACCTTTTATGAGCATTGATACCGATTATCGATATCGACGTTATTATTAGCATTGTTTGAGTTATTATGTATGCTATTTTTGTACTGAAATAGTTATGCATGTTATTTTTTGTACTGAAATAGTTATGCACGCTATTTGAGTCATTATGCACATTATTTTGTTAATATGCATAATAATTTTTTTAGTACAAAAATAACATGAAATAACATGCATAATAACTCAAATAATGTGCATGATAACTCAAACAATGTCCATAATAACGTTAGTATCTACGAAATATTTTCCATTCTTATATACTATTGCCAAGTTTTCTCAGGTACGTACATATCTGATAAAATCGAATATATAATGTATTTATTTATAATTTTATAAAAAAGTTCACTACAGAGGGACATATTATATTCTATGAAGGAAAGTAATATAAAATTTCAGAAATATTAATTTTACTCGAATAACAGAAAACTTAAGTACCTAAAAAAATAGCGAGTTATTAAAGAAAAAGTAATTTGATAAAGAGAAAAATAAACAAATAATGTAGCTTTTATGAAGTAGAACTAGTGTGTTTTTAAGCTTATCAAGACTATTGATGAGCTTAACTAAATTATTTTCAAACCGGATACAAATAACAAATATGAACCGTTGATACAATTCACATAACGAGTGATGTCTTTGCATATTAAATTTATAATCTTTTATTTTATTTAGTGTAAAGTCAAGCGGTTAAAATGTGATTGAGAATTGATGCATGAAGATAACTATTAACTTTCATTTTTTTTGGATTAATTTGTCATTTTCATTAAGTTGATTAATTTCATTAACTTTTCAGTTGAGTTCGCTAGTTTTATTCAACTTATATTATACATATAAACGTATATATATCTTTTTGATAATAAATTCAAATCATTCAAGTACTTATGACTAATTTTTCAAGAGGTTTCTTAAAATACTCAAATATATACATTCTTTAACTTCAGAGGGAATGGCACATGTAAAACTACCTTCATGCAGAGAAAACCACTTCAGTCTTTTTACACAACTGTCCTCACCATTAAAGAAATGAGTTATTATAGTCTTTCTATTATAGGTATTTTGATGTCATTCGCTATAATAGATATATTATATCGGACCATACTGAAAATCTGCTATAATAGAGGATCTATTATAGCGGACGACATCATAATCCGCTGTAATAAGCTATTTTTGTTGTAGTGCCTCGTGATTTCTTTCGAATTCGGATAAAAAACGGACCTATAATAGTCAACTTGTATTCATATTTGTTGTTATTTTTTCGATCGATGCATGTAGGATATATCTGCGTGTGGTGCTTGATGAGTTCAATTAGATTGGCAAATTAACGACCCACTTGGCGTTTCATCAAAAAGAAATATCTATTTGCGTCAATATATATAATGTATATAAAGTTTGGAGAAAAATATTGTATATATATATATATTAAGCAAGTGGAAGTTAATTACCTGAGATCAGAGTTGTTGTGCAAGTTCAGTGTTCTAAATTCGTGTCGTTCTGTTCCAAACACGGCTTGGCACGGCACGATTAGTATTTTATTATTTTTATCGTGTCGTTCTGTGCCGTGCCAAAAATTGGAAGGGATCGAAACAGAACGGTTAAGACACGACACGTTGAGGCACGCCGTGTCTAAATGTGTCGTGTCTTAACCGTTCCGTGCCTAATCGTGTCGTGTCTTAACCGTGTCGTGTCTTAACCGTGTCGTGTCTAAACGTGCCGTCTCTAAACGTGTCGTGTCTAAATGTGTCGTGTCTAAACATGTCGTGTCTTAACTGTGTCTTAACTATGTCGTGACTCGTGCCTAAACGTTTATTTTTTAAAATTTGTAAAGTTTAAAATTGAATAATTAATAAATGCAAAAGATTTCAAAATAATTTGAACTTCCGTGTCTATCTGTGCCTACCCATGTCTATCTGTGTCGTGCCGTCCCTATTCGTGTCGTGTCGTGTCTAAATGTACCGTGTCTAGATGTGTTCTCGTGTCGTTCCGTGTCGTGCTTTCGTGCAGTGTCTCTCCTCGTAAATGTTTCGTGCCGTACCGTGTCCTATAGTAGGAAACCTAAGCATGACACGCTTAAGACACGATACGTGAACAGTACCGTGCCGTGTCCCGTGTTGTTTCTTAATCGTGTCGTGTTCTTATCGTGCCGTGTTGTTCCGTGATGTTTTTAGACACGCAGATACGGTTTTGAGAACTCTATGTGCAACCCAATCCAACACATTTGAAACTTCTAATGCCAACCCGACAAAGTAAAATATGTTTAGAATAATAATGTTCCGTACGTACTAATATTGATACCGACTATCGATATCGATGTTATAATGTACATTTAGTTCAGTTACTATGCACATTATTTGAGTTATTATACCTGAGAACGTGAGATTTTCATTTCTTTCGATCATAACTGCTCAATTTTAGACTTTCAATTCCCGTATACTTTGGTCTGCCACTCGCGTACAAAAAAAAGAAAAAAATAATTGTCTCTCGTCTCCTTTCTATTTGGGGAATTTTATAAACTACCATTTCTTCCAAAAACATCAAACAAAATATCTCTCTTCAAACGAAATGCCTTATGGGGCCCAACTTTGCATCATTTTCCTTCCCTTTACTCTCCATCCGTTCTGTTTAATAGATAAGGTAATAAAGTAACGCATATTGATTAACACTTCCTCTACTATCTATTTTTAGAAGAAACCTTACATATTTTCATCTGCTGCATGATTAACATTTTTTTATTAGTGTTGACACATTAAATATGCAAGGTTGGTGGGCAATTGATGGGTGAAAATGCCACACGTCGATAAGCACAAAGAAATTTAACTTGTTTAAAAAGAGAATATCTAATATATGTTATAAAGAAAGATAATAATTTTTGAAGTACTTACAAGACAATACATTAAGAAATGTACATTATTATCTTGACATACATGGGTTCACCAGCCATAGTTTTTTCTTAGTTAGAAGTTAGAACTAATTATAATGCACATAGTAATATGACGATTGTATCTTTAGTCATTAAGTCATAACAATTGATAAACTTAAACTCAAACCTCAATTTTGCAATATTATTTTATTTTATTTTATATTTTGTTATGTATTGCTTGAATATGTGGGAGAATGTTATTAATTTAATCTTAAAAGTTAAAACATATCTTTTTATTGAAGTGTTTTATTCTAATATAACATGTGTATTTTGATTTGCAGCTATACAATTCATACATAATATAAACTCACGTCCATTTGTACTCATGAATACTTACATAGTGTGTTAAATATAATATTTATTGGCATATAATATTATACATGGAAATTTAAATCAGAGTGAATGCTTTCAAGCCTCAGTAGTATTAATTAATTTAAAAATAATGTGTAACTTCTATTTTATAACTTCTATTTTGTAACTTCTAATTGGTAAGCATTTTGTAACTTCTGTGGAGGCAGCCATGTGAAAAAGAGAGGGTGGAGAAAGTTCAAGAAGTTGTAGAAGCGATCATGAAGGAAAAAGTGAGAAAGAAGAGTCATGAATCGTTCATTTTAAGATAGAGTTGGATATAAGACAACGATTATTTTAAAAATAGTTACTCTAGAGTTTTGACAAAAAAATCTTGAATAGAAAAGATAATGGTTATTTTAAATAACTGTTGGTGTATCTGCATTTACGTCAACGATTATTAAAATAACTCTTATCGTGTCTTCAGATATTTTTTGTACTTTTGCCAATAATGATTAACAATTATCAACTATCGTTGTTTTATCGGATTGCTAAATCTCATTTTTGTGTAGTGCTCAACTATATTCAGCAATATAAATCTGTCAATTTGGCGTCTCTTGATCAGGAACTGTTTTCTAGCTTATATATATAATTGTTGCGGACTTTTTCAACAAAATTTGAATAAATATTATTCTCTTTCAGTATTGTTAATTATCTCAATTAATAATTGTTAATTAATTAGACGTTTCTAAAGCTCTTCTCTCTTCTCTCTGACAGTGTGTATTTTATAAATGTATGTTGTCTGCAGGTAATGTGTTACACATGAGCACATGGCGCGTACAATCAACCCCTTCATACCACGCATAAAATATCACTAGTCAACTAATATTTGAAGGATATATATGTAATACGTACACACAACTATACAAGTGGTTTATCCAGTCGAGATTAATTAATCGAGTACTGTTTGACTCTCAACAATCCATGCATGTGAAGTGCAAGGGATCCAACGACTACTTTTTGGAAAATAATAACAATAAAAACGATTTGCAGATATCAAAAGTGATATGATTATTGATATCGATATTGTTATGCATATTTAGTTGAGTTACTATGCATATTATTTGAATTATTATATATATTATTTCGTATTATTTTTGTATATACTTAAATAATAATATGCATGTTAACAAAATAATATGCATAATAATTCAGTTAAATATGTATAACAATATCGATATTAATAATCGATATTAATATTAATATCTACTCATCACCTTCTGTAACAACAAATATCAATACAACTCGACTATTTTCAGTCCTTATTTGATCCAAATTCGAACGAAACCACGTGGACAGTTGTTTAATTTACATATGTGACATTGAGCCTCTGAAGTCAATTTATGAACGTACTTGAGAATTTTTTAAAAGCCTCTTGTAAAATTGGTCACAAGTCATGTCACTACAAAAAAATAGCTTTAGTGACGTTTAATTATTTAATATATTCGAAATAAAAAATATTAAGTGATATTAATTTTGATTATTTACTAAAAAATCAGTAAAAAAACTATAGCTTTTGAAAAAATTGTTTTTTAATTTAATATCAGTTTTTATTAACAACCGGCGTTAAAAGGTATACTTTTAACACCATATTTTATAGCAATCGGTATTAAAACCATTATCTCCAGTTGTTTCTTCATATCTAGTATTAAATTAAGTTAGCTTTTAACACTCGATTTTTAATACCAACCTGTGCTAAAGATTTTATCACTGATTTTTTAAATAATTAACCACCATTAAAAATTAGAATTTAGAAAACTCGTGCTCTCAACGCATTTTTATGTCTCTCCCTCCTCTCTATCTCCCTGTCTATATATATATATATATATATAGAGCATGGCTAAAATAATATGCATAAGACACCCCTTTTTGTCCTATGCATATATGTATAGCTCAATAAATTGAGATTTAAATTTCTCAATAAATTCCTCATATAAAAATATTGTAGGAAGTCAAATTTTGTCATTTTTAGAGCTTTCTTGCTATTTTTTAAATATTTTTTAAAAACAGTCCAGATTTAATACTACAAAAGTGCCATTTCTGAGCTGTTTTTAAAAAATAGCAAGAAATCTCTAAAAATCACGAAATTTGTTTTCTTACAAGATTTTGTTATGAAGAATTTATTGAGCCACTTAAATATTAATTTATTAAGCAAATTAAATATACATAGGCGCATAGTACGTTATGTGGTGTACTATGCATATTATTTTAGCATTGCTCTCTCTCTCTCTCTCTCTCTATATATATATATATATATATATATATATATATATATCGATCAGATGCAATACTCTATCCTCTAGGATTTCAAAGAATGACGTAGCTCAGAAGATATATTTGATGTCTTAGCTGACAAATGACAATGAGCCAATAAGGTTAGATCTCATGTTAGTTGTTTTTATCAAGAAATTGAACCGTTAATTTGGTTGGACTTGATGTACTTAGGGTGGATGATCTTGGATGCACATGATATCTTTGCATCAAATGCATCGAGTAACTTAGTGTGCCATGCCTACTATTGACCATATGTGATACACCCAGTAAGTTTTTCGATGGTCTTTGATGCAAAGATATATGATTCATCCAAGTTCATTCCACTCAAAGCATTAAAGACATCAAATCTCACTGATAGAGGGGTTCAATTTTCTGGCAAAAACCTTAACAAGAGATCATGCATTTTGTATCGTTGTAATTTTTTTATTTCTAAGATAGCAAATGCATGTATTTGATCTACTTCCTTGTTTGAAACCCTATATATAAAATATGCTATTCAATTCCTTCCCTCCAGAAGTGTTAGTCTTATTACCAGCAGATCTCGTTTTTCTATTAAAAATGTTGGCACTTCTTAAGGGAAGGAACCATGAAGTTCATCTATAAAGTTACAGTTTGTGTGACCTTGGTAGCTGAACTTTTGGTTGCTCTCAATAAAGCTCATACTTCTAAACGGAAGGAAGACGCAAGAAAATCTGCTATCTATTTTGTGCTAGTTATATCTCTTTTAATTTTTTTAGTTAGGTGCTTTATTTTTATTTTTTTGTCTATTTTTCTTTCTTTATGGTATAATCAGTTTAATGAGACATTTTTATAATGATATAGTTTTTGTTTATCATGTTATTGTTTAATAAAGATTTCTGTGATGATATAATCATTTTTATGATAAATATTGGCTGGCAAATATGGGTTTAGCCACCATTTATACAAAAATTAAAAAAAATAGAGACCTATGATAATGATTATTTAATAAATAATCGTTGCCTTAGGTTATCTATGGTAATGATCATTTACTAAATAACTATTATCTTATCGCGAATACTAAATTTTTTTTCTTTTCGGCAACATTTAATTGTCAATAATTCTTTATATGATTCACCAACCATTTAGACATTAAGTAAGGTGATTTTTAATAATTGACAAAATATTTTTATGCTGGTGGACCCACTTGGTATCTCATAAAAAGAAAGATCTACTTGCGTCACTTTGTCATGTACAATCAAGAGAAAATATTTTATTAAGCAAGTGAAAGTTACCTGAGATTAAATAGTGCTTGCAAACCAATGCAAAACATTTGAAAATGAGAGCTGATACACTGATATGCGATTTGATACTAAATTGATACGTGTGTCCAATTTTTTTTGCTAAAATCGTCTCTATTTTGTGCAAACTATCCTCTCCAGTTGCTACTTTATTATATGCAATCAATACGCACGTTGCTATGCATGTTAAACGCGTTATAATGCATGTTATTCAAGTTCGTTTGCATGTTAATTTATTATGGATTTTCATTTCGTTTACATGTGAATTTTGTATGCATAACAACTAGAATAACATGCATAACAAGCAAATTTTGTATGCATGCATATTAAATTAACATGCACAACAATAGAAAAATGATGTATGATGTTTATGCTGCATTACAATAAAAAAAACTACCATAACAACTAGAATAACATGCACAACAACTAAATAATTATGCATGTATTTTCAATTGACATGCATAACAACAGAAAAATAAAATTTAAGCTGCATTACATCACAAAAACTACTATAACAACTATAATAACATGCATAACAACCAACTAAGTATGCATAGTAAATCAACTAACAAGCATAACAACAAAAAAATGAAGTTTAACATGCATAACAACTAATATGCATAACAACTTGAATAAGTAAGTATGCATAATAAATCAAATAACATGCAATAACAACTAGAATAACATGCACGACAACTAGAATAACATGCATAACAACTTATAACCAAAATAAGTATGCATAGTAAAATCAATCAACATGCATGACAACTAGAATAACATGTCTGGCAATCATATTTTGTATGCTGACGTTTTCAATTAACATGCACAACCAAAATAAGTATGCATAGTAAAATCAATCAACATGCATGACAACTAAAATAACATGGCTGACAACCATATTTTATATGCTGGCATTTTCAATTAGCATGCATAACCAAATAAGTATGCATTGTAAATCAACTAACATGCATGACAACTAGAATAACGTGCCTGACAACCATATTTTATATACTGACGTTTTCATTTAACATGCATAACAACAGAAAATGAAGTTTAAGAGAGAATTAGATCGCAAAGACAAAGTAATGGTGCACACACGAGAGAGAGAGAGAGAGACATAGACAGAGTAATGGCGCACATGCGTATCGCTAAAAATAAGCTGGACATCGTAAGTGATTTAACGGAGATCGACTACCAGAGTCTTCCAGTGATTGGAAATGTCTAGTCGGTATCAAATCGAGTATCGCTGGAACATGTTCTTTTGAAAATTCTGGAAAGCCAACCCGCCCACCACCACCACCACCAATAACAACAACAAAGCCTTTATTCCCAAATAAGTTGGGGTAAGCTAGAAATGAAACCCAATCTGAAGTGAGAAATCAATATAAATAATAATATAAAAATAGTAAAATAATAGTAAAAATAAAAATATAGAAATATAGAAATAATACTAATACTAATAATACATTATTCTATCAATCATAAGTTTAAACTAGTATGCTACGTCGTTAATCCTGAACTTAGTCGTATAATTATAACACTACTTCTAAAATTTAGTTTCTCACGATTCTGGTACCTAAATCGGTAACTTCCGTGCACTATCTGACGCCAACTCTTTGAAGACATTCCATGCCTTTAAGTCCCTTTTTACAGCTTCATTCCATGTCAATTTCGATCGATCCCTACCTCTTCTCGTGTTTTCAATGCGGCTTACAACTCCAGCACGTACCGATGCATCAGAAGGCCTACGCTGGATGTGTCGATACCATCTCAAGCGATGTTGAACCAGTTTCTCTTTAATCGGCGCAACCCCGATCTCATCACGTATATCGTCATTTCTAATGCGATTCCTTCTTGTATGCCCACATATCCATCATAACATACGCATCTCTGCCACACTCATCTTTTGTATGTGATGACCCTTAGTAGCTCAACATTCTGCTCCATATAACATTGCGGGTTTAATCGTCGTTCTATAAAACTTGTCTTTCAACTTTTGTGGGACTTTCTTGTCGCATAGGATGCGAGATGCTTGTCGCCATTTTATCTAACCTGCTCTTATTCTATGGCTAACATCTTCGTCAATCTCACCATCACTATGTAACATCAATCCTAAATATCGAAAAGTGTTTCTTCTAGGCACTACTTGTCCATCTAAACTGACATCTTCATCTTCTGATCGAACGCCACTGAACTCGCACTTCATATACTCGATCTTAGTCCTACTAATTCCAAAACCTTTTGATTCTAGAGTCTTCCTCAACAACTGTAATTTTCTACCCACCCCTACCTTACTTTCGTCAATTAGGACGACATCTTCTGCAAAGAGCATGCACCAAGGGATATCGTCTTGTATATCTTTCATGATCTCATCGATTACTAAGGCAAAAATGTAAGGGCTCAAGGCTGACCCTTGATGTAATCCTACCTTAATGGAAAAGTCATCAGTCTCACTGTCACATGTTCTGACACTCGTCACAACATTATCACACATATCCTTGATAATGTTAACGTACTTTGTTGGGACTTTCTTTTTTCAAGTGCCCACCATATGACATTCCTCGGTACTGTCATATGCTTTCTCCAAGTAGATAAATATATATGTAAATCCTTCTTCTGCTCTCTATATCTCTGCATCAGTTGTGTTGTCAAGAAAATCGCCTCCATAGTCGATCGTTCGGGCATAAAACCAAATTGTTTTTCGTAACGCTTGTCGTCTTTCTTAAACGATACTCAATCACTCTCTCCTAAAGCTTCATTGTATGGCTCATAAGCTTAATTCCTTTGTAATTAGTACAACTTTGAATATCTCCTTTGTTTTTGAAGATAGATACCAATATACTTCTTCTCTACTCATCCGGCATTTTGTTTGACCGGAAGATGTTATTGAACAACTTAGTTAGCCACTGTACCCCTACGACTCCAAGGCATCTCCATACCTCGATGGGGATGTTATCAGGCCCTAAAGTCTTACCTACTTTCATTCTTTTCGAAGCCTCCTTCACACCCGTCTCTTGAATTCTTCGAATGAATCGCCTGTTGGTGTCATCAAAAGAGTCATCTAGCTCAACCATAGTGCTTTCGTTCTCTCCATTGAACAAATTGTCGAAGTATTCTCTCCATTTGTTCTTGATCTCATCGTCTTTCACTAAAAGTCTATTTTCTTCATTCTTGATACATTTGACTTGGCTGAAATCTCTTGTCTCTCTCGCGGAGTTTGACAATCTTATAGACATCATTTTGTCCTTCCATCGTACCTAGCTTATGATATAGCTCCTCATAAGCTCGACCTCTCGCTTCACTCACGGCTTTCTTTGCATTCTTTTTGGCCATTTTATACTTTTGTATGATGTATTCACACTTGTCATGATGCAAGCACTTTTCGCAGTTCTTCTTCTCCTTGATAGCATTTTGCATGTTCTCGTTCCACCATCAAGTGTCTTTAGGTTCACATATATTTCCCTTAGTCACTTCGAAAACCTCTGTAGCTACCTTTCGAATGCGAGTTGCCATCTTCTTCCACATGTTATTAGCGTCGTAATCGTCTTCTTTAAATGTTTCTTCTTCTATCATTTTGTCCTTAAAGACCTGTTGGGCATCTCATTTGAGTTTTCATCATCTCGTCCTCGATATTTTGACGTCTTTGTCCGGTTGAGCGCGTGTTCGAAAGCGAAAGTCCGAGAACACAAGCTTGTGTTGTTGGACGATACACTCTCCGGGTATAACCTTTCAATCTACGCAAGCTCGTTTGTCATTTCTCCTAATAAGAACAAAATTGATCTGGCTCGAGTGTTGACCACTGCTGAAGGTAACTAAATGGGATTCTATCTTTCTAAAGAAGGTGTTAGCTATCATGATGTCATATGCTACAACGAAGTTCAAGATGCTTTCTCCTTCTTGATTTCTATCACCATATTCAAATCTCTCATGCACTCCTTCAAATCCCCCACTAGTTGTACCAACATGACCATTGAAGTCTTCTCCTATAAAAAGCTTCTCGTATATAGGCACATCTCTAAGCATCTCTTCTAGATCTTCCCAGAATTATTTGTTGATGTTCTCACACAAACCTATATGTGGAGCACATGCACTAATGACGTTTAAAACTAATTCGCCAACGACCAACTTGACTAGGATGAATCGATCTCCTTGTCTCCTAACATCGACAACTCCGTTCTTGAGGCTCTCGTCAATTAAGACGCCTACTCCATTCCTACTTTGTTCTGTTCCTGTGTACCAGATCTTAAAACCGATATTTTCCACCTCCTTCGCCTTATGGCCCGTCCATTTAGTCTCTTGAACGCACATGATATTTACACGTCTGCTAATCGCAGTATCAACTAACTCTCGTAACTTACCCGTTAAGGATCCTACATCCCAACTACCTAGACGAATCCAATTTTTCTCGACTAGCTTTCTTATCCCTCGCACTCGTCGAGTAAAGTGCGAAGACCCTTGCTCATTTGTCACTACAACTGGGCGCCGATGCAGAGCGTCACTAAGGGAGTGACGACCCGGTCCTTGTGCATTTAACACCATACCCGAGTTCCGATATGACCGCATCGCTAAGATGATTACGCCTCAACAAAAATCTATTGGATTTCATTTTCATGGTGATGACTAATTTTTTACGTTGACTCGCGAAACCTATCACACCCTCCTTTTTTTTCAGACTTTGAAATGTTTAACACCATCAAAATAATTTAATTCCAAATCCGTTGATAAGAATAATATATACTTACACTCCATACCTCATTGTCATTTAGCAACATGGAATTCAACCAAACAAAACAAAAAATATAAACATACTCGCGTGTGATTCAGCAATTCCACTTTGGCTTCTCTTAAGAAACTCTTTTTTTTATTATGAGTAAATATAATATTTCTCTTTTAATCGTCTTCCTTACATGTTTTTTATTAGAAAAAAAATTAATGCTCTGCTTTGTCCACTCTGTCCGCTATGTTCACTCCAATGAAAGTTGTTATATTTAGACTTAAAGTCTTTATATTTAAATTCACAACAAAACAACTGCAAAATCTAATATAAAGACTTGCAGTATAATCGTTGCAAGTCTTTATATTAGAACAATAAAATTTATATATTATTATCTGCAAGTCTTTATATTTAAATTTGTTGAAAGCTGCTTCAAAATTTTCTAATATAAAAGATTGCAACAAAAAAAATCAAGAGTAATATAAAAACTTCAATCATAAATATAAAAACATGCAGAAAAGCAGACAAAGCGGACAAAGCAGACATAACAGAGCAAAACTGGAGCGGATACAAAAATTGCAAGTCTTTATATTAGAATAATAAAGTTTATATATTGTTGCATGCAAGTCGTTATCTTTACATGTGTTGAAAAATAACTGCAAAATTTCTAATATAAAAACTTGGACAAAAAATAAAGACTTGCAGTAATATAAAGACTTGAGAGCAATAGAGCAGATAATAACACTTTTGTTGCAAATTTTAAATATAAAGACTTCAGACCTAAATATAAAGACATGCAGTTGAGCGGACAGAGCAGACAAAACGAACCAAGCAAAACAATTATTATTTTTATCTTCTAGCGGGAGGCGCGAGAGGGGGACAGTTGAGGGGCAATTAGCATCACCCTTTTTTATATACATAATTATTGCTGAATATTTCAACAAGATTTAATAATATCATTATCCTCTTTCACTAACTGTTTATCTAATTAATAGTTGCAAATAGACGTTTCTAAATTAAGCTCTTTACTCCGACTGTGTGTACATGGCGCGTCCAATCAACGAGGCCCTTTAACTTCTCGCTAATCAACCCCTGTAAACCACTAACACATAAAATATCGTTAGTCAACTAATTAAAGGCAAATACTCGTGTAATACACACAACTACACTAATGTATCTCGTCAAGACTCAAGATTAATCGAGTGATTCAACTCGCAACAATACGTCATCCACTACGTACTACAAAAAATAGCTTTAACATCGTCTAATTATCACCGAATTTTAGTAATATCGATTCGATATTATGAACATTCAGTAGCATTATCGAAATTTATTGTAAAACTTACTCGAATCTTTACAAAGATGCGATATTAAATGACTTTAATTTTTTGAAAAAAATATTTTTTATTTTAGTATCAGATTTATTATAAATTCGATGTTATAAGTTAGATTTAACACTGTATTTTTAATATCATCCGGCTATAAAATCTTTATCATGAGTTGTTACTTAATAACCAGTATTATCGTCATAGATCTACACTACTACAGAAAGAGTTTTTAATACTCTTCATTTTATGCAAAAGAGCTGCTATTAAAAGAGTCAGTGGCAATTACGATATTCAGTTTATACCTTTAGTACCGGACCTTTACATAACTGGAATATAAAAGATGCATTGAGACACCGAAAAAATAGTGCAGGACTTTTAATAGCGGATGTCTAGTACACTAATTATAAAAGATGGACCATAAAATATGAACTTTTAATAGCGGATCTCCAGCACTACCGCTATAAAAGCAACACTTTTAATAGTAGATCGGTACAAGAACCCAATATAAAGAATTTCTATATCAGCCCCTTCAAGGCACTCGATATAAAAGCTTTTAAAATCGAATGCTCTTATGAACCCGCCCAACCTCAGAAGATCACCTCACCACACCCAGGCCCTAACACCACACCTAGCCCAGCGCATCACTCAACCCAACCCTAGCAGACCGCCTTATCTGCACTCACTTACGCAGGGACAGAACAAGCCCAACACTTACATCATTCAGCAAACACTCCCAACGAGCAAGCACCAAACCCATTCGCAAATACTCAGCCACCACAGGTCACTCATCCAACTGAAGAGCATCCCCTACTCGATAACCTCTCAGGCGCAACCGACGACATCCCTCAGACGGAGACACGCGAACCCAACAACAACATCCTGAACCAAAGCCACCCCGACCCACCGAGTCAAAAACCAAGTGCAGCCCCCAAGCCTCAACCTCTACCGCATCATCTTGTTGTTCTCCCAGTCGAAGCCCATACCTCCGCTTGGGTAAGATCCGGTCGTACCCAGTAAGCAGTGTCGGTATGCCGCAGCTCCCGTAACCCCAGAGCACCATTACGGCTCAACGGCATGATTATAACACCTTCCAAGAGAAACATCAGAGGGTCGAAACCTCTCAAAACGTCAGCGGACAGTGGAAAAATCCAGGAACTATTGTTGGCCCTTCAGGAAGAGAAATTCGCCACCGAACCCCTTCAGTCGGAAGAGATCGAATCGTTGAAGGAACACGTCCATATTGGAAAATTATGTATGGAGAAATTCCACAAAGATGATGGCTCCTTTGATGCAGAGATGGCATTCACAAAACTAGACAAATAGCAGGAGCTAATGCCGATCAACGGACAGGACCCCGGCCCGATCCTAGCCCCACCGCCAGACAACCATCAGGAGGCAATCCAGGCCGACGCCAAAGACCAGATGGAAGAGGTGGATTATGGCTTCGATGAAGAGGATCAGGAGACAGAGGCACCGTAGAAACTAGGAAGAAACTCGTCCCTGGATCAAGAAACATAGTCCAAATTTTGGGTTTTCTTCCATACTTTTTTTCATTTCTAACTTAGGAAATTTTGTGTTTATTCATGATAACATTGCTCTCATGGAATACCAGAGGCCTAGGAGACTATAGGAAATGCTTGGTAGTTCGTAACATTCTTAGAGATCAGAATTGTAAGCTCATTTGTCTACAGGAAATGAAATGGGATGAGACATCTTTTTTTAAGTGCAGGCAGGTCTGTCCGCCACGTTTCACTTCTTTTTTTTTTACAAAAATGCAACGGAAACAAGAGGAGGGATACTAATAGCATGGACAAGGCAACATCAGCAAGAGTTTCAAGTAGCTCATAATTTCTCATGCACGGTTATACTAGCGCAACATAACCATAAATTTATGCTAACCAACGTCTACGGTCCGACGCTACTCCAGGAAAATAGACCTGCTAAACGAACTACGAACTATTAGACAACTTAATAACCTACCATGGATAGTAGTAGGATATTTTAACTTACTAAGGACACCGTAAGACACAACGGGCTCATCCTTCAACATAGGAATTGCACTAGAATTTAATCACTGCCTCCATGAATTATCACTGCAGGAAATTGGTATGCCAACACGCCAATACACGTACTCCAACAAGCGTCCAACTCCGACACTATCAAAATTGGATAGAATATTTTTGTCATCACAATGGAACTCAAACCCAACAGACCCATTACGGGCCACAACGGAAGACATACTGGCGCCAATTTCGGATCATATCCCAATTAAATTGCACATCGAAATAATACGACCTAAGAAAGCGCGCATATTCAAATTCGAGCAGTTCTGGCTACATTTTGCCGAAACACAAGAGATCATGCAACAAGCATGGAACATATATAATCCGTCACCGATGGCAGCTTTGGATTATCTACGACGATTAACAGCCACAAAAAAGCACTAACAACTTGAGCAGCACACAAGTTTGCCAAGGTCACTTCCTATCTTAATACAACCAACCAAATAATACAGGCACTAGACAAAGCGGAAGAACAACGCCAACTTCTCCCAAGAGAATTCTCCTTTAGGTTAGAGCTAAGGGAACACGCATACACACTGTCACTTATCCAGGAACATAAATGGCAACAACGCTCTTCGGTAACATGGTTAAAACTAGGGGACCAAAATACCAAATACTTCCATAACATGGCCACAAATCACTACAAAAACAACTATGTAGCAAAATTACATGTTCAAAGCACCACTTATGACGATCCAAACCAAATAACCTTAGCGTTCTCTCAATACTTTAAAGACATCATAGGACAATCAATGCAAACGAAGGAGGTCCCAAACAACATCACAGAAACAACACCTATTGAAAGTATAGCAAACCTAGATGCACAATTCAGCGAAGAGGAAATCAAAAGTGCTGTCTTTTCGTTAGCTAAAGGAAAATACTCAGGGCCCGACGGTTTCCCGTCCGAGTTATTCCAAACATATTGGAACACAATCAAGCATACAATCATACAAGTTGTCAACGCATTTTACCACATCGAACTGGATCTTTGGAGATTAAACTAAGCCAATATCACGGTGATCCCCAAAATAGAGGGAGCATACAAAATCGAGGATTTTCAGCCAATCAGTGTACTCTCAATGATCCCAAAATTGCTAGGAAAGCTTTTGGCATCACGACTGCAAAAATCCCTCCCAACTACGATATTACATAACCAAACAACTTCCATAAAGGGTAGAAGCATTATGGATGCATTTCTTACAGCTAGAGAATCCATAATACTAAGGAACAAACTAAGGATCCCGTCAGTAGTCTTTAAGGTTGACTTTCGAAAGACATTCGACACAGTCTCATGGAGCTTTCTCATCACCGTGTTACAAAAAAAGGGTTTCACTAACAGATGAATATCATGGATAAAAATCTGTTCATCTCCTCGTCTTCAGCTATTAAGGTTAACAACAACATATGTCCATACTTCTTCCACCAAAGGGGGTTGAGACAAGGAGATTCGCTCTCACCATTGCTCTTCATTCTAGCAGCAGATACGCTACAATCTCTACTGCAATCAGCTATTCATGAATTTATACAAATGCCAACACTACACCTATCAGCCTTTCAATTCGTTGATGACACACTAATTATCTCAGACGTCCATCCACAAAACCTAAGGACATTACAACAAATACTAAGGAATTATGCAGATATATCAGGACTTCATTTGAATCCTTCCAAAAGCAACTTTGTCCCAATGCGCATTCCACAACACCTCCTATCAACAACTCAAAGCATAATGCGTTGTAGTATGCAACATTTCCCTATCAAGTATCTAGGATTACCGCTAACTATCTCCAGACCAACGAAGGAAATGTTCTTACCCTTAATATCCACCATACAAAGGAGACTCCAATGTTGGCAGGGTAACTTCTTATCCAAAGGTGGGAGATTAATACTAATAAACTCAGTTATAAACACTCTACCGTTACATTATATGCAAGCATTCAAACTCCTTACTTGGCTCATAAAATATATTGAAAGAACCAAAATGAGATTCTTCTGGAGAGGACATTCTTTGCCGTCACGAGGAGGATACTAGGTCAATTGGAAAATGATTTGTCTACCGAAGCAAAATGGAGGCTTGGGAATACTCGAACTCTAAACCTTTAACACAGCATTACTGCTAAAAATATACGCAAATCACAATACCTCCTTACTGGCAAACTTCATACACCAACACCATAACATTTCGTCGCTTCATGATGACCAAAGGGATCACTTAATCAACAACAACCCCTCCTTTTTCCTCCGCGACATCCTACCATACCGCCCATTCATAAAATCAGCGTCACAAAGGACTCTCGAAGGAAGCTTAATCTGGAATCTAACCCACACAGGGATTTTTTCCACACACTCAGCGTGCAATCGACTAATCAATCCAGGATAAATACCAAAGAAACAACACCTAATTTGGAACCACTCCTGAAGGGTCGCATCCCAACTGGAGAATTAGTTGCCAAGTATGGAGTCCCACGACAAGACCAGTGTGTTATGTGCCAACAACCAATGATTGAAACATCGATCCATCTATTCATCTCGTGCACATTCTCAGCCAACATCTGGCAGAACATTCGGCCGAATATCATCATAAGCAACGATTTATACGAATTATGGAACATCAACGAACAAACCCTGATGGCGGAAGAACGCAAGAAATGGAATACCACCCTTCAGGCAACTATATGGGCAATCTGGAAGGAACGAAACAATCACATATTCAATAGGAAAAATCAATCACAAGCAAATCTAGCACACCAAATCAACAATGACATCAGAAGGTGGACGACGTGTTGTTAGACAATAAGTTGGTTTAGCAACGCGACACTAGGATAGAACACCAGGATAAAAACCTTTTAACGGTTGCAACCTGATGCCCTTTACTTAAGGGGTTCGGTCTTTTTTTCCCTTTCTCTTTTTTCTTTTCTTTTTCTTCTTTTTTTCCTTTCACACAGATGTACGCAGAAATAAAAAGAAATAAAATTATCTGTAGGTTAACCTACAATTCAAAATAAATAAATAAAAGGGAGCTGATACATAGATACCATATTTGATACCGACTATAGATGTCGATTTATTCGAGATCCTATTCTCAAGATCAATTTTAGCTTGAGCCTTTGGCATCCCGAGTTCTTCCTACTGGATTCCTTTTCACGAAGATCTTTTTCTTCGGTTTCTTTACACTGAGTTCATACTTGGTTGCTCCTTTCGAACTCTTGCTTGTTCTCGAGCTCTTCAAATTCTTGTCCTTTAAGTCTTCATCTCTTAGCTTCTCACGCTTCGACTTCGGATTCGAGACTTCGGAATTACTACTTTCAACCGTTATAGCTTCATCACTTTTTTCTTTTTAAAAAAATTAAAGTGTATTTGTAAATATAGTTAAATACAGTAATTATGCTTATGATGATTTATGAAAAAAATAGTTAGCAAAATGAACAACAAAAGTTCACCCCGTGCAATTTGCACTGGTAACATGTTAGTTTGTATAGTAACATTAGAATAAATATTGGGAGAACTCTATATATTATATCAATATTAACATTACAATAATTATAGGAGGCTCATACAGTGATCTGGTTTGTCTCTCATTTTCTATGTTTATTCGCTGACGCTGAAGCATGGATCTTACACTTTGACCAAGTTTTTTGGGGCATCTCAGTGACAGAACTTGGGGCAGGAAATCTTTATCCATAATTATATACCGGATTGTATATAAGCAACTGAGCTCCCACATTTCATTACATCAAAATACTCAAAATCATCACACTTCTCTTAGTACAACTACAATATTATAAGTCAGATCGGATAAGAAATTAGTATGAACCTTGTAGTTACCAACACAGTGGATGTGATGTCTTATATTGGTATATTTTTTGCAACAGTTATCACCATATGGGTTTCAAATTTGATTTATAGATGGAGAAACCCAAAATGCAAAGGAGTTCTCCCACCAGGATCTATGGGACTCCCATTTCTTGGTGAGACTACTCGGTTTTTCCATCCAAATCCGACATTTGATGTCTCTCCTTTCATCAAAGAGAGAGAGAAGAGGTCATTTTTATCATTTCATTTTCCTTTACAACTGTACTATTTTATTTAAACTATATATTTTGCCAGTACGAAATCTTCTGTAGTCCTATTCCGCACCACTGATGTGAGCTTGATATTGGTCATGCATTGTATGCTTTTCTTACCAGTATTGTTTTGCTTGTGCTTACCAGGAGCTTCTTTTTTTTTTTAATACCTGTAGATATGGGCCTATATTCAAAACAAACTTGGTTGGCAAGCCAATGGTAGCAATAACTGATGCAGAGTTAGCATATTTTGTTCTCAATCAAGAAGGGAAGTTATTTGAAAGCTGGTTTCCAGAGTCATTTACTAAAGTATTTGGAGGCAATAATATCAGCTCTGTCCATGGATTTGTGTACAAGTACTTAAGAGCCATGATTCTAAGGCAGTTTGGCATAGAGAATATCAAATCAGTTTTACTTTCTGATGTGGAGAAGTTCTGCCATGCTAGTTTTCAATCCTGGTCAAAACAGCCATGTTTTGAGTTAAGAGAAGCACTCTCTGCTGTAAGCTCTATAAAAGCTCTATAAAATCTTCATTATTTAATATAATTAATTTTATGTTATTTTGATAATCGTTTTTACTTTGTCAAATCTTAGATGATATTTGATGTCGCTGCTAAGAGGCTGATTAGCTATGAACCTTCCAGTTCAGTTGAAAATCTAAGAGTTTGCTTTGTTGATTTCATAGATAACCTAATTTCTTACCCAATTAACATTCCCGGAACGACATACCACAAGTGCTTACAGGTACTGCAATAACATACAAACTTCAAGGTTGAAAATATGAAGTTTATAAATGGCCTTGTAAATTAATTTATTGTTTGTATTCTGAATTGTCTATGTAAAGGGGAGAAAAAGAGCAATGAAGGTGTTGAAGAGGATGCTCAACGAAAGAATGAGCTCAACAACCAAGCAATATGATGATTTCTTTGACCTTGTTATAGCCGAGTTAAAAGAAGAAAAATCTCTCATGACGGAGTCACTTGCTCTAAACTTAATATTTGCGCTTCTATTCGCGAGTTATGAGACCACCTCGTTGGCCTTGACTCTTGCAATGAAGTTCCTCTCCGATAACCCGCAAGCTGTACAAGAATTGACGGTGATCAGCAAGCATTTTATATGCAAAATGTAGGTCAATTCTTAAATATATGTATGCTATAACGAAAATCGCATTGTTATATCAGGACGAACATGAAGGTATTGTAAGACACAGGAAGGACCCAGACTCAGGCGTCACATGGGAGGAGTACAAATCTATGACCTTCACATCCAAGGTGAGCCTGTCTTTTCTTTTCCTAATTTAAGTAGGCTAAGCCTATTTTTTTATTTTATCTGTTTTGGAAAATTAATTTGCGAACTCTATTTTATTAGTTTGCTAATCTAAAGCACAAAATATATAGAAACATCTGAAGAAGTTACGGTCGTTAATATATTCAAGATAGTCCGGTGCACGTAGCTCCCGTTTGCACGGGGTCTGGAGAAAGGTCGGACCATTTTGGGGTGTTTGTACGTAGCATTTTCCTGCATTTCCACGACTCGAACCCGTGACCTCCTAGTCACAAGACGACAGCTTTATTGCTGCACCAAGGCTCCCCTTGATCTTAATATATTCAAGCTTGGAACAAATTAATACTCAAGCTGCAATTCAAAGATTGTGAAACCTCTACTAATTAATTACTTTCTTGTTTCTATTATTATGTAAAGGTAATAAATGAGACTCTCCGGTTGGCGAACATTGTTCCTGTATTATTCAGAAAGTGTTTTCAGGATGTTGACATCGGAGGTAAGTTTATTTGTTTTAAACTTCATTTCACATGCTTAAGCATTTTGCATTATTGGCAACTGGCAAGTAATTCTGAAACATAGAAGAACATAGTAAAATAAAACAGCTTGGTTTAATTAAAGAAATGATTCATAGAAATCAATAATAAAGAGCCAATATTTTATTCAAAATAACAGAGCTAATTAAGAAAAGTTATTGCTCTTTGAACAGGATATACAATACCAAAAGGATGGGTAGTGATGGTAAGTCCACCATCAGTTCATGTTAACTCTGAGGTATACGAAGATCCATTCCTATTTAACCCTTGGAGATGGAAGGTATATTTGAGATATTTTCCTTTAATTTACTTTCCTTTGGCTTTAAGCAATGATCCTCAATTGGGCTATTGTTTCCATTTTTGAATCAAGTAGGGCAACATCTGATCACCTTAATCTTTTATGAATCAAGAAAAAAAGTTTACAAGCAAAATAGAAATAAAGAAAAAACTAAGAAAGAAAAGAAACAAAACATTTACAATGTGTTTTTAATCCATTTCACTATAAAATATTTTATATCTCAAAAAATACATTTTGCAAGTTTACTGGTTGTATATTGACCTCTTGAAAAATTCTTCGATTCCTTTGTTTCCAATTGTTTCAAGGCGATGGACTAATTATGCTGATTAATTTTGTTATACCATTTTTTTATGGATAATGTTTCGTAGATATCACATTTGATATCAACTATTGATACCGATTTTATTATGCATCTTTATTTGAGTTATCATGCATATTATTTGAGTTATTATGCATATTATACCATAATAACTATTTATGTACAGTAACTAACATTTATAACTATTTCATTATAAAAAATAACATGCATGATAACTCAAATAATGTGTACGATAACTCAACTAAAGATGCATAATAAAATCGATAACATGTATAATTATTTCATTACAAAAAATAACATGCATAATAACTCAAATAATATGCAGTATAATTCAACTAAATATCCATAATAAAATCGATATTAATAGTTGGTATCAAATATGATATCTACGTATCAACTCTCTTTTTTTATATGTGATATGTCCATTGAAATGGTCAAGTTTCTCCATGCAGCGAAGTTGTTAAAATTAGACCGGTACATAAACAAATTCATTAATTGACGGAAATATATAGTTACCAGATTTTGAGGTTTGCAATCTGACGCATAGTTTACTCTCTAAAATCATTTTAAAAAGTTATTTTTGATCTAGGTTAAACCAGAAATATCAGGAGGGACAAAGCAATTCATGGCTTTTGGAGCTGGATTAAGGTTTTGTGTGGGGGCAGATTTCAGTCAGGTGTTCATGTCAATTTTCTTACATACCTTTGTCACCAAGTATAGGTAATTAATTCTTCTTTTGTGATACATAGTACCAAGTTATTTTTTATTTCTGAGTAATGGTAATATTTTACTTTGGATCTTCATTTCTAGGTGGAAGGCACTTAGAGGAGGAAACATAGTCCGAAATCCCGGTCTTAAATTTACCGATGGATTTCACATTCAATTGTTTCCGAAAGAATAATGTGTATTACATACGATTCATCTAAGACTTAAATAACATGAGCCATAAAAAAATTTGGTCTTGGTACCATATTTATCTTTATGTTTCTTTTGTCCGGATGGAATTTGCATAGAACAAAAGGTTGTGTTGTAATTCAAATTGTTCTCGAAGTCCTTGCACTATTTCTATGTATCTGTGTGTGTTTGTATTCATTGTAATATGTGTAAACTTATAAGAGAGACTAATCGAGCAAGTGTTCGCTCCATTTGTGAATTGTTTTGATCTTTGCTTGATATTAAATTTGTACTAAAGAGGTGAGTGAATTTTCTATTTTAGAAAGTTTTCTTTTTTAAGTTTGAATGTTTGATATTTCTAGTATCTTTATAGAACATCTAGATATTATCTTAAAATTTTTATAAAAAATAGCTCTTGAACAGGGTAGCAATAATTCTATGTTCTTCCATGTGTTTGGTAATAAAAGTGAGTGTTACAGAGAGAAGGTATAATTAGCTAATGGTATTTAAATTTGTTAAAGTTCGATTCATGATTGATGCATACATGCATGTGAAGCACATTTCATGATCACCATTGTGGCAAGATGTTTTTTTTTTTTTTGAGGAGATTGTGTCAAGATGTTGAGAAATAAGAGAGATCTTAGAGGGACAGTCTCCGAATCATGCATCATCATAGGTTAAATATTTAGGATTCATTATTTTTCTAGTAAAAAAAAGCTACATAGTTTTTTCAATTTTAGTAATTTTCTAAACAAAAACATATATTTATTATATTTCTTCTCACTATTATATAAGCAATATACATGTAAAGATAAGAATAATAAGAAAAATATTATCATTCATCACTTTAAGCTTTAAACCATCATAAAGACATGTGATATCTGATAAATTTTGATCGAAAGAACTTTCGGAAAGAAAAAAAAATCATACCAGCAAAACTATCACATTGATAGAAAAATGTGAAGATGACAGAACCAACCAACAACAAAGAAAAGTAAAATAACAAAATCAGCAAATAGTCGACCATTAGATCAAAAACTGTTTTCAATCCCTCACAAAAACTTTGTTATTTGAACCAGTTATCTCGATTTGGAGTATCAGTGGTGCACTCCAGTTTTTTCACTTGACCATAGCAACTCAGTTGACTTGCTTTAAAACTTTAAATATCGTAATGTGCCAAATTGATTAAGAGGAAGTTTATAAGTCAATCCTTAATGCTGATGGGTTCAGAACTTCGACGTTGCTGACAGTATGGATCATTTTTTAACAATAATTCCAAGTCTGACGAGAATGAATGAATGTTATTCCCAGGACTCATAATGGTACGGTACCAGACTGCATGCCAGTTCAGTCTCAACTCTCAGGTCCACACATCACCTAGAGCTAGAGGGCTCCATTTTCTTATGTTCTTCTAATTATTGTTGTTTGGAGGGGAGAAACATGATTAGAGAGAAACAGAAAGGCGATCCTAAGGACGATTTCGCGGGCTTGGACTTCACAAAGGCTTACGAGGAGAGATCAACAATGGCGCGCTAATCTCAGCGCCATCACCATCTCTCGATCATGGCGAAGCTACAATCTCAATGCTCTATCATGCTCAGGAGGAGATCGTAACTGCCAATCGATCGCTTGTAGCTTCAGTGCATCATTTAAAACGTGAATTGTATAAAGATGTGCTTACATCTACTCACACGGTGCACACGTCGGATTTAGCTCCAAATCCACCTCAAGTCACTCAAATTGGGGAGAAATCTGTTAAGAACACTGTAGCTACAAAAACCTTCCCTCGTTTTCAAACAATTCAGATCAATACTACAGGTGTAATGAGCAAGGTCACCTAGCTAAAAATTGTCGAAATCCAGTAGTGTGCTTTGCTTGTGGTGGTCTTGGCCATCGCTCGTGGTAGTGTAAGAATCAAAGAAATCTAGGTGCCAAATCAGTACCAAATCGAGAGAAGGAGAAGCCAGTGATTGAACCAGTAGTAGAGACGGGAGCATCCAATCTTTGGATTCATACAACCATGGCTAAAGACAAGATTACACTATTTGAGGACACTGAGGAATCTCGTCAGATAGTTGAAAATCTAAGGAAATGTGTAGTGCTTCACACAACTCAAGAACTCAACAGAGAGCGTGTGGAGAGGTGTCTGAGAAGAACTGCCCCAAACTTTCCATGGAAAGTCTCGGAGGTTGAGGATTATAGACTTTTGATTAAGGGACCGAGATGATGGAGAGATCGGGCAATTAGAAGTGGCTCAATGAGGATTGAGAATGTTGTTCTTCGCACATGTCCTTGGGACCCTTCGTTTGAAAACAGAGATCGGCTCAGGAGCCATTGGGTAAGTGTGATCGAATTTCCTAGAAAGTTGTGGTGTAGAAAAGAATTTGAAAAATTAACTGAATCATTTGGTGTGATCTTGGAAATAGATAGTAATACAATGAACATATCTGATTTGAGGGAGGCAAAGCTCAAATTAGGGGTCTGTAAGGTACAGGATATACCAGATTTCAAACACGTAGTCTTTAGAAATGATAGAAACGAATATTGTTGGTCTAAGGTTAGGTTTATCTTTGACAAGCCTTTGAAAAATAATAGAGGAGATAGGGTAAAAAGGAAAAGAATCTGGATTCCTAAAGACCCATCTAGATCTAACCAGGAGCCATATACTGGTAAGAAACCACCAAACAATGATGGTATGGAAGAGGAAGGAGAGGGATATATGGAAGAAGAGTATGAGGAGCTCCTTAGCAACAATGGTGAAGAGGTAAGGAGAGAAGGGCCTCTGAAGCAACTGAAAAAGTAAAGACACATGAAGTCTCTTTGGAGAGGATGGTGAATTCAATAGAAACAGCAGGAGCTGATAACAAAGGTAAAAGCAAATGTATTGAAGACATTAGGGTTGATGTACAGAAAAATGTAGAAGAAGTACAAGCTTACCTATGGAAAACTACATTTGAGCAAGGGGAACCCTCTAATGTGAACCCTGCTCCCTGGCCAACTGAGTTAGGATTGGTTGAGATAGAAGAGCTTGATAGAGATGAGAAGAGAAATTAATATACCCCCTTGATGATTGAAGAGATAAATAGCCCATACAAGATGGTTCTTGATGAGACAAGACCAGTCACATAGAACAACCAATTTCAGGTTTTGGAGGACATAGACAGCTCTGACAAGGAGGAGATACTTCAGAAGGGGGCCATGGTGATTGTACCAGACAACCCAATGCCCTTAGCACAGCTCCCACCTTTGACCAGGTAGAGCCTGAGACAGAAGTTGTTGCATCTTGAAGCATCCACCATGGCAAGAGCTATCAACCTAAAAGACAAAAAGATGGACTTCTCAGTATATAAAGGTAATGGCAAAACTTTATCTGATTCTTTCCCATTTACAGAATTATCAGATGAGCAGGTAGTGGATCTCTTTAGATGGATAACTCCCTATTAGACCAGTCACAAGCTGCATTTCTAAAAAAGAGATTTATTTTAAACAATGTAGTATGTGCTAGGGAGATAATACACCATACAAGGAAAATGAAAGAAAAAAAGGGTTGTCTTGAAGATTGATTTTGAGAAAGCCTATGATAGAGTAAATTAGCAATTTTTGCTTGATATGTTAAAAGCAAGGGGCTTCCCCACATTGTGGATACAGTGGATTGGAAAATTACTAGAGGGAGGGGAGGTATGCCTTAACATTAATGGGGAACCAACTGGATATTTTGAATAAAAAAAAAGGACTAAAATCGGGTGATCCTCTCTCACCAATATGATTCAATCAGTAGCTGATGTCTTCAATCAAATTGTTAAAGAACATAGGCAGTAGGTCTAATTAGAGGCCTATGTCCAATAATGTCAGATGGAAAACAAGTTATCAATTTGCAATATGCAAATGATACAATCTTATTTTGTCAAGCAGAATAACAAATGATGGAAGTTGTGAAGTGGATGTTTATAGGGTATGAAGTCTTATCTGGGATGAAGGTTAACTTTGATAAATGTGAAATGTTTTCAATAAACCTGGATAATGCAACTACTGATAAGCTGATTCAAATTTTTGGTTGCAAAAAGGCAAATTGGCCTTTGAAGTATTTGGAGATACCCCTACACTGGAGAAAGAAACAAACCGGGATCCAATTCTAGAAAAGTTTCAACAAAAACTTCAAGGATGGAAGGGAGAGTTATTGTCAATAGAGGGTAAAGTTGTGTTAATCAACAGTGTTCTTACCTCTCTTCCCTTGTATTTGAAAGATGTGTGTAGATCTAAGCAATTTGGAGGGTTGGGGATTATCAGCTTAAAAGAAATGAATAGTTCCTTAATGTATAGATAGGTATGGAGGTTACATGATCCATCATGTAATGACTATTGGAAACAAGTGCTATTAGCAAAATATAGCAATGTGAGCAATCAAAGTAGATGGTCTGTGTTTTTGGCAAAATATCAAAATATTAGAATCCATTATAATGATCAATAGGCATATGATTGTAAATAATGGTAGAGAGACACTGTTCTGGCTAGATAAATGGTGTGGAGACCTACTCTTGTGTGTTGATTTTCATAGCTTGTTTATAATTACCACTGAGGGTAAATTAACTGTGCACCAAGTGTTCCAAAGAGGAATAGGGAGCCTTCAATTCAAAAGAAATTTATCTATTAATCAATGTCATTTATTTTTGCAGTTATAGAACAAAATATCTCAATATGGTCCAAAAAATGCAGGTGCAGATCAAGCAATATGGCAAGGCAAAAATTCAGTAGGAGTCAAGACTAAGGATATATACCTTTGGTTGATGGATAAAGGAGTCAAGCATAGGGAATGGGATATGATATGGGGATTAGATATACCTCTGAAAATTAAAAAAATTATCTGGTTACTACACAAATAAAAAAATTTGGTGAGGGTAAATCTAAGAACAAAATGATGACAGAGAAATATATCATGTGTATACTGTCTAGATGATGGAACCCTGGATCATTTGTTCTTTAACTGTCACAATATACAAGTGATATGGTTATGGGCTTTAGACATATTAGAGAAGGGGCCAACAAATCTTAATGAGTTATACAATAAAATTGAGGGGTCAAGAAAAAAATTATATGGAATAATTGCCTCAGCTGTCATGTGGGTGTGGTGGTTAGAAAGAAATGAGTGTTGTTTCAATAATAAAACTCCATCTTCCATTTCCAATGTATGTATAAAAATTAAAAATATCTTGCTATATTGGTCAGGAGCAATGAAAGGTAGCATGCAAAATGCCATTCGTTGGTGGCTGGTGTACAAGGGAGATGCAAAGAACCTGCTGAGATACCGGCAAGGGACTCATGCAGGAATGAGATGGTGAGGGGCCACAATGCAAGCTGCTATGGTCATGGAGCAGAAGAAGAAATATGGATAATGAAGATTACATGATATATTGTCTTTTATTAGCTGTTATATGTGTTTGTAATAATTTGGGGTTGCCAAAGACATAGATCTTGCAACTTTGGTGCTCTGTACTGTTTGGGGGTTATGTGTTGTTTGAGACTTAGCTGCTTAAGCAGTTATATACTTTTAGTTGTGGTAGGTTTTCTTTTAGCATTTTGGCACATAGGTCCTTACATACAAAGGAAAAAAAGTAAGGGAAATAGATGCTACCGGTACAGATACCACTAGTATATGGGTTAGGTGTGGTTAGGTTGATGAAGATTAATCACTACTACAGAAAGAAGCTTTAACAGCCTCCCTTTTAAATCGGCTATAACTTTAAAACCGAACTTTAATCAAACTTGGGTGTTAAAAGGGTCTTTTACACCGGACCATTGTACCTGGCCGGTGTTAAAGACCCCTTTTACATCGGACCATCGTACCCGGTTGGTGTTAAAGGGATCTTTTACACCAGACCATTTGTACTGGCCGGTGTTAAAGGGGTCTTTTACACTGAACCATTGTACAGGCCGGTATTAAAGGGGTCTTTTACACCAGACCATTTGTACTGGTCGATTTTAAAGGGGTCTTTTACACCGGACCATTTGTACATGCCGATTTTAAAGGATATCCCACAAGTCGTCATATTGTTTCTAATCCACAGCGTCCATTCTAAAATGATCTGACACTTAAAAATCACTCAAAAAAAACCCACGAATCACCTCTTTGAGTCTTTATATAATTCATCCATTTCTCTCATTTCTCACCTCTTTGATTCACATATCTCATTTCTCATCTGATCTCTTCTCTAAGCAAAAAATATTTACTAGCTACTTGAAAAAAATTCTTTTGTTTTTTATTTACTTATTTTTCTCTCATCTGAAAAGTTTTATTTCTTAGAAATTTTGAAACATGAATCAAAAGAAATAAAAATCCCACGAACCAAGAGAAATTTAGATTCTAAGATATATATTTGGAATTTGAATCTTAAATATACATGTAGAATTAATTTTGAATTTGAAATTTAAATAAACAACATTAGGCTATTTTTGGAATCAATTTATAATTTTAGGTTATTTTAAAATTATAATCTAGATCGTTTTTATAAATATTATAAGAATCTTGGTCATTTTTGAAAAAATAAAATAAATTTTTGTTTCAGCGGCCTGACAGAGTGACAGCATGGAGCATGCTTTTTTTCATTTGTCTAGCGGGTTTTCTGAAAAGCCTGACATAGACCATTAATTCACTGGACTGACATGACAGATTTTTTAAAATTTTGAAAATATCTTTTTAAATCAGACTTCATTTTAAAAAGCGAGTGGGTACCCTTTAAAAGCGAGTCGTCACTGGGCAGTCTAGTATTAAAGCACTTTTTAATAGCGGACCCATCTGCAGAGTCCGGTTTAATAGGTCTTTTTTAAATCGGTCCAGCTCGCTGCAAAAAGACCCTTCAGCAGCGAACTGGTCCGCTTTTAAAGGCCAAACTTCTAAAAGTGGACCCTTTAGACTTTTAACAGCCCTCGCTTTAATAGCGGCCTCATGTCCGGTTTTAAAGGCTTATTTGGTTTGCTTTTAAAGGTCAAATCTGTACTAGTGAACATTGACCTAGGCTCTTATTTTCGAAATGTAAACTTCGTTTTTCGTATAAAATTAGAGTGCTGGGAGCTCCCCACTTATTTCAAAAAAATAACAGGACAATTGTCGAAATGCTACTCCATAACAACAAATTGTCTAAATACCATTAAATTTCAAATTAGTTTGCCGAAATGCCAATATCTCTATTTCAATACAATTTTAAAATAAATAAACAAAATATACCCAAAATACCCCTTTTTCCTTCTTCTCCTCCTCTTAACAGTAAGAGATGATATCAAAATCAGTCTCTTAATGGACATACCCAGCTCTCTGTTGCCAATGGGATGGTATAGTGTGCCCTTCGATCGATAACATTGCAGAAAATACATGAGAAAGACTACAAATAAATGATTTGTATCTCCAACATCTCTTAGTTCTCAGTATGATACTCCACATTTACAAAGAGAAACAAAGAACATTCTACCCCCAAGTAAAGTTAAAAATGCTTCAAATGAAGAAGAGATGAAGAACATAGACGAACAACCAAAAGGCAACTTATAACTCTTGGAATGGAAAAATGTTGTTACTCAACAAGGTAGGAAAAGTGTCGAACCCCTCAGACAAGCACAAAGACAAAATTAGCCTCATGCTCCTCTGACAGTCATCCGTCTTAGCCAATGACGATAGCGCTCTCTCCAAAATGTGCTATGAGAGTGTCAGTCTTGCGGGCTGGATCGTGAAGCACCTTAAAGGAGGGTGGCATAACACCTTCACCATGTTTGAACCGATCGACCATCTTCTCCCATCCTTGCAAATGGAGGGTTTTTAGGAGTAAGTTCTTTACTATTTCAGGTTCACCATTCATGAGGAGCGCTAATGTAGTCCGTACGAAATCACAGACAAACACCTGGTATACATGGATAATTTGTGGTGGAATTTAAGGATTCAATGCACAATTTAGGATAAATATGGATAAACTAAACTTAACTCGTGCAGACTGATGGTGCTTAATTGTAAATCATGAGGCTAATTTTTCATTTAAAACCATATATCAGAACTGGTATTATCATGAGATTTTGCCTCTGCGTGCCTAATTTGTGATCTGGCTAGCATTTCCCTGACATTCAATTGCTGGGTAGGTAGTGGGGCAGAGGTCGGTGCAGGTGCCAGAGCATGTATTGTTGGTACAGTTGCATCATTGAGCACTTCGGTTTTCGTAGGAGCACACAGCCACAAGGAGGGGGCATAATGGGATGTCACTTTCATGTCCCTCTCTCACCGCAATTTGGTCGGAACAATATTTTATTCTCTCTCTAACCTCCATTTTCTCCAAATCATTGATCTCAGCTTCAATTCCTCCTTTAGCTCTATAAAATTTGTAGCCCAATTTCCATTCTTGGTTTCAGAAAATTGAAGTTCGAATTCATTCAATGGATTACTCACTATCCTTTCAAATCTCCCAAATTTGATGTATTCCAATGCAAGTAACAACTCTCTCTCTCTGGTCAATTTGCTTTTATTTCGATTTAGACATAAAAATAGAGAAGAAGATACTAATTTGATATCTCCTTTTACTATCAAGAGAAGAGGAGAAGAAGAAGGGGCATTTTGGGTATATTTTTTGTTTATTTTTAAATTGTATTAAAAAAGAAATAATGACATTTTGGCAAACTAATTTGAAATTTAATGGCATTTAGGCAATTTGCTGTTATTGAGTGGCATTTCGACATGCAATGCAGTATTGAATATGCTTGTACCTATAAGTATATAATAACCTATATGATCCATATATCAAATCTCACATGCATTATGAATGCAGATGACATGCAATGCAGGTTGGCCTCAATATTTGATTACTGGTATGCAAGTGTGACAATTCAAGTTCTACGAGCATGTTTACAAGTTTGGGTAATTGTTGATACCTCAGTTCAGACAAAAGAAAAAGAAATGGTATAGGCCTGGTTCCTACATCCTAGATAAGGGTATAAACCCCAGGAACTCGCACATGTTATTACGGTATTCACGACATTGGTATCTAATCCGAGGGTGTAGTCCTGCAACGTCAACGTATGCTTCAGCATCCACTGATCCGGAACATCCTTGTCTCCTGCGATGGATACCAGTTTACTAACTTCATAAGTGATGTTAGGGTGTATCAGTTTATTATGTTGTCAGTTCTTAAACTTGTGTAAACAAGGAAATATGATCTAGGCGTTGAGACGTCCTTGATGCTCCTAATTTTATTTAAGTTTCATGTTTACTTGGTTAAATCTTTGGACATCTCTACTGCATATTGAGTGTGAGGAATCTAGTCTTACTGTTCATTGCTTTTAATTAAGGGTGTGTTTGGATCACCAAAAATAGCACTAATCATGGATAAGTGTTGCTATCCACACAAAAATGTGATCCAAACATGATTTAGTAAGTTGTGAGTAGTGTTGGTTAGTGCTATTTTGCTAATCCAACAAAATTGTGGGATTAGCAAATTAGAACATGTCATGGTTAGCAAAATTAATATTTTATTTCATTGTAATCATCATCTTGATATTATTATTATTTAAAATTAATATTATTATTATTATTATTTTAATTGTCATTATTTTATTATTATTATTATTGTCATTATTATTTTATTAGTATTATTATAATTGTCATTAATATTATTTTATTATTATTATTATTATTGTAATTATCATTATTTTATTATTATTATAATTGTCATTATTATTATTTTATTATTATTGTTATTATTATTTTATTTGTCACTATTTTATTATTATTATAATTGTCATTATTATTTTATTAGTATTATTATAATTGTCATTATTATTTTTATTATTATTGTAATTATCATTATTTTATTATTATTATAATTTTCATTAATATTAATCATTTTATTATTATTATTATTATTATTTTAATTCAAATTATTTTATTATTATTATTGTCATTATTATTTTATAGTATTATTATAGTAGTCATTATTATTATTTTAATTATTTTATTGTAATTATCATTATTTTATGATTATTATTATTATAATTGTCATTAATATTATTTTATTATTATTATTATTTTAATTGTCATTATTTTATTATTATTATTATTGTCATTATTATTTTATTATTATTATTATTATAATTTTCATTATTATTATTTTTATTATTATTATTGTAATTGTCATTATTTTATTATTATTATTATTTTAATTGTCACTATTTATTATTGTTATTATTATTTTATTAGTATTATTATAATTGTCATTATTATTATTTTAATTATCAGTATTTTATTATTATTGTAATTATCATTATTTTATTATTATTATTTTATTACTATTATCATTTATTATTATTGTATTATTATTATATTATAAATTGATATCAATATTTTATTATTTTATTATTATTATTATCGTTAAAAAAACTAAAATAATTTATTATTTTACTAACTCACTATCACTACTCCAAATATGCAATCCAAACAACATTTTCACTAACCTAGATAGCAAAAAGTAACCACTATTTCAACCACTAATCTAGATAGCAATATTTTTGCACTAACCATGACATAATCCAAACGCACCCTTTTAGTGTCATGTTTTCACTTTTAGTCATTATTAACTTAGAGTGTTGCTTAGTCATGTCTAATGTTAATCTAATGTTATTGAGATGTCAAGACGATATTCTACGGAACAACAATAAAATAAAAACACGAAGCAAGCATGTTATAAATTCAACCACTTTTAGTTGTGCACTTTTATTTTTAAACTAACAAAAGAAGAAAGGAAAAATAGTTAGCTAACAATAACTAATATGTGTGTATTTATATTATTTATGTGCTTATAGAGAAATTGAATATATGTTATTGTAATTAAATATTTACTTAGTAATAATTATGTGTATATTATATGTATTTAGGTGTACATTGTATTTAATGTGACATAGAGAAATTGATCAATATATATATTTATATTTATAATATTACTTAGTCCAACTTGTGTTAACGTTGTTCAGTGTTTTATCATACTTATAAGCGTAATATGCTTTTATTATCTTAACATTCTTGTAATACTTTTATTATGCAGGTTTTGCAATAGTTAATAACATTATTCTATTTTAATTAAGTCGTTACTATTATGTCAACCTATGTACTGGCCATCCAAGTCATCATATCTTGTTAACTAACCTAATTACATCTACTTTGTATAATACTCGTTATAATTTTATAGTGCTACATATAGTATAGAAAAATATATAAGAAACTCATGTTGGTTACTTTCATTTTATGTTTTATTTTTATGTTAATCCTGTATGGGATCGGAGCTCGAGACTCATATGTTATCACCGTAGTTCTCGCTGCATGGGCTATAATCGTCATTTTCCGTATTATACCCGACCTTTTTATTAATTTATTATTTCGGGTTCATTTATAGTTTTTGAATTTATTTCGGATCCATTTATAGTTTTTATTAATTTAATAACCTTCTTTATATTATACCAATTATGAACCCGAAGGCCCAGATTTTATTTTTTGTCTCTATTTCTAAGGTCTAGATTTAATTAAGGCTTTAAAGCTCGATAACCTCACATGGGCCCCGGCCTCTAATTTGGGCCCAATATATCATATCACTCTTCGATATATAAAACAAGCAGTCAATGCAACCCAACGTTTAAACAGCAAAGTGCTGTACTGGTGTTGGCCTACCAGTACAGCACCCAAAACAGGTTCTCACTGGTATTGATACCAATGTAAACAAGGTAAACCAGATATGTATTTGGTACTGGACTTCTGGTGCAGAATCTCCACCAGACACTGACAGAGGCCACTGCCAGACAACCAGAACCCAAGCAAACTGGTACTGGTGGGTAATAATTCGTCCCTGAAACATTAATTATCTCAGTCCCAGTTTTCCCCTCATTATGCATAGATCAGGGATTATCCCAAATAGATGCCAGTAAACATCAATGACACAGATAGTTCGATTATCTATTCCTCATTCAGTGTCAGTGATTTAATCTATACCTAACACAAAAACATTCAAGGCACATGCATAACATCACAAGTATAACTTTGCATTACAAACATTTCAATCATGTCCCAATGCCAGTATCAGCATAAGTGAAACCAGTTTGTGCCAAAAATTAAATCCCATCACAGATAAGTCTAGGCACAGAACAAAAAGTGTATATTTATTTTGTGGTAGACTGGGTATTAGAAAGGTTGAGTGGGATCTGGATTGCGGCTCCCTTGGTGTGATCCTCGGTGCAGAAATCTGCTGTCAGAGCCACGCTGATCCTAACGGGTTGCAGGTGATTTGCATACGAGGCTCGTCTGTCTTTCTTGTTTTATTAAGATATTTTTCCTGTATTTAAAGCTTGAACTGTGTAGTCTTCGATGTTGCAAGTTGGTTGTGGATTAAACTCGGGTGAAATGACTCATTACACTCATTCAGAGATTTATTTAAGTTAATTTAGTTAATTATTTGATTTAGAATTAGTTAAATCAAATCATAATTTGTATAGTAAATTTGGAAATTTCCTATTTAAATTTTTAACTTGTTTATACATGCATTTGTTTAAATAAGATAAGATGGATTATTTAGTTAAACATGCTTATTAAATTGTTAAAAGTTTGAGAAAATTTAATGTAGCATCTCATATGAGTATTATTTTGATTGGTGTTTTATTTTTATCTATATTTTTACTTGTTTTAAATTTACTCCAACAATTTAATATAAATATATATATAAGTCAAATTCTGCTATTGATCAAAATTAACTTGATTTTACTACTATCGATGCAAAATTAATGATGATCAACGGATACAATTAATTTGAGTTTAATTTTTTTGGCCATGGAAGACTCACTCTATATATATATAGAGAGAGATGTTACCATGCTATGCAAAGTAAAAAGAGTATTTTATTTCGGCATAAAAAATCATATACCGACAACTCAAATGACTGATCTAAGTTGGTTAACACAATTATATATATATATATTTAGAAAGTTTTAAACCTAGGTACATTTTTATTTGTTGTAATATTTCATCTCTTATATACATTATCTTATTCAATATTAAATATTTTTATTTATTTACACGTAAAATTTTATTACTGATTATAGAATTTTAAATTATTCAAAATTTCACAAATTTCACACAAATATCCATCTTCGACATAAAATGTTCAACACTTATTTTCAAAATCATAGCTGCTCCTCGTGTGTGGTTAACATGAAATGAACATTTGTGGCCAAGTTATTATCTAAAAAAAAGGAATTTTACTGGAAAGAAAATAAAAAAATGGAAAAGAAAAATGAATGGTGCGAACCCATGCTGTGGGCCCTATGCCAATAGTGGTTCGTGTGACTCGTAAAATAAAATGACTCCCTATCTTGCTATATATATTTTTTAAGGAAAGAACCGCTCTCAGTCTAGCGGCAAAAGAGTAACGAGCTTCAAGTAGAAGTTTCAAATTCGAAATTTAGTGAAAGTCAAAGATTACTGGAGAACTCTAGATCACTTTGAATAATATTTGAGAGCAAAAATCACTTATCTATTTCTCAAAAAAAAAATTTAAGTATACTACGTACAATTATTTTGCAGAATATAGGAGCAGCTGATGTGTATGCCCAGTTAAGATATTTGCTGAGCTGTAATCGTGATGTATATATATATATAGGTTAGAGTTTAGCTTGTAATGAAATATAACAGAAATAATTAAAAGAAATTTTACTCAAAATTTGTTACGGAATTTTCTCTGAAAAAATGTTTATCCATAAAATATTAAAGCATTTAATATAACATACTTTTTATGAATAAATTATATATAATATAAATTTTAAAAGCAGATTAAAATATAATTTCCTACTAGACTTATGTGCTGCACAGGCACAATAATTTTACTCTTTTCAATAATACTCGTTGCCAGATCAAAAGTTCTAGTCTTTATTCTAATAAGCGTAAGAGGAATCAAATCTCTCGCTGTGGGGAATGGTGTAGTGCAGCACTTGAAACTCTGATTTTCACTGATTGCATCAAGATTCGTGTCAAAATATAAAGAACCTCTGATTTTTATCGCTGATTTTCATCGCTGACGATCAATCCGAATCGTCCATCTGCTGTAGCGCTACTGTGCTGAAAATTATTTTATTTCTTTGTCTTGAAACTTGAAATATTTTAGTTCTCGAATTTATTTCGATTGATTGACAAGCATGACCAGATCAGCTTTTGAATCCGAATTTGAATTAAATAATTTTGACGAAAGAGTAGCGACAAATCAGAACGTTTGAATTAATCAAGAAAGTCGCGTTGCAATTTTTTGCACGCCGTTGTTTGCCATCTGTTTGACTGTTTCATTGTAAAGAAACCAAACTGTACACGATACCAATAACAAAAATCTCAAACAAAACCGTTTTATAATTTTCCCTGTTTGACAAAACGAAATATGCGTAGTCTAGCCTCAGCTTAAATTGGATAAGATCGACAGAGAGAGCTACTCTAGCGCTTTAATCGGAAAGGAAAATGTTTCGTCGATTCTAACTTTGATGACGGATTCCGTCATCGATATGCACTGTACACATTCAGTTGAATTTCGACACAAATTTATTTTACTTATGATGCGTGTTGTTATCGTTATCATACATGTTGTTATTATTATTGTGCATCTAATAACATGCATTTATAACATATCAAATATTTATAATTTATATATTACGTTAATTATGTTTTTTTTTGTTTTTCTTATGATTTCTTATGTTTTGTTATTATGCATGTTATTTATATTATTTTGTATGTTAATTTTTTGCATAATAACAAAAACAACATGCATCATAACTAAAACAATTTTCAAAATAAATGCAACTGGATTCGTCCAGTCTGCATCGATGAGCGTAGCGATTCTCGTCGGTGAGCGTAGCAACATTCATTTTCAATTAAACGTTCAATCAATTATATAATGAAGCGTTCGATCAATCATATGCATAATAATAAAAACAACATGCATAATAGAAAAAACAAAATAAATCGTAACAAAAATAAAATGTAAACTGAATTCAACTGAACCTATACTGTTAAAATGAATTTATGAACTGGACCTATACTTATACTGTTAGGATGGATCAATGAAGGGATATCGTTCCCAACTGAAAAAGTGTCGAACTTTTTTTGAAACAAGAACTAGATCATTGCCTAGATGACTAGATTAGATAGATAATTATAAAAGGGTAGGTTGTTAATTAGTTGAAAGTAGCGTAAAGTCGCAAGTTTAATTATTTGGAGATACCCGTGCATTGTGCAACCTCTTTAAGCACGGGAGTCAGGAGGTAGGTACAACCAAAATTGAATTGAAAGAAGTTTTGCAAAAGCGAAAAAGAGAGCAACATCAATTGTGGATTTGACCGACTTGCTTTTCGTGTTTTGTATTTACTGAGAAAGGAAGGAGAGAATTCAGAATCGAAGCATTTGGCGGCTTCTCTCAAATCTCAATCTCTCTTGTTTTGCAAAAAAGAGAGCAACGTCAATTGTGGATTTGACCGACTTGCTTTTCGTGTTTTGTATTTACTGAGAAAGGAAGGAGAGAATTCAGAATCGAAGCATTTGGCGGCTTCTCTCAAATCTCAATCTCTCTTGTCAGTTGTCGCTCTCCTTCTCCCTCCATCTCTCCCACCCGTTCCGTGTTGTTTCTCTCGCTCTCCATTTCAGGTTGGTTCCTTTGCTTTTCTTTACTAATGGCGATCGTACGTAAGTCGAAAGGATAAGAAATCTAAAGACCAGTATTCTAACTTATTTGTTCGATTTTTGTTAGTTGGCTGATGGAAATTACAAGTAAATTAAATTATACATTTACTTATCCATTTGAATTTAACCTATTGCTGAAGTTCAAAAGATATTTTAATTAAATATAATGCGCTCTAAATTAGGTTAATTAGCCTAAAGCCAACAAAACCCATTACTGTTTCTCTACAGCAGGTCAACTTTTCGTGTATGTGATTTTTCGATCGACCGCAACGAGCGGTGTGAAATAATTCACCATTAACATATGACGATCCAGAATTTTTGAATTTTTGTTAGAGAAGAACAAGATTTATAATTTTTTTTTTGAGAAGGAATATAAAGATACATTTTAAAGAAAAAAAATCAAAGTATAACTATATAAACCTACTTTTTAAAAGAAAATTGGCAAATTGTATAAACATATAAGATATATTTTGCAAAAAAATTTCAAGAAGCTGTTTCTCGGTTTGTACTAGCTCCGCCCCCTGCATTAACAGTATACAAACTGTTACGTATTTTGATATTATAGCTAAAGGAACTGTGAATTGTATACCGTTTCTTTAGAAATTCTTAAGAAATGGTGAATTTACACTGTTCTTTCTAGTCGTTCAAAGAATCTTCGCAATCCTTCTTTTTTTTGTTGCAAACTTTTTGGTTCAATTAATAAAAATAAACTGCCTTTAATTTGTCCAAATCGAATAATACAAAGACTAGATGTAGGTTCCACCAGGATTTGTTTTTGCATGTAAGCAATATGGTTATCTTACGTCATATTAGTTGTAGCCTTGTAGGTAAGGTAACACATGGTGCAGTTTTTAATTTTATCTTTTCCTTTTTTTCTTTTCTTTAAGGAAAGCAGCACTTACCCACTTTTACCAGTCAGAAAATGTAAATTAGATAGCCTTCTGTTACAAAAATAGGAGCTTCTTAACCTACTGGTATCAGTTCTAGTCACAGACTAACAGTGCCTGAACCCCAACTAGTACAGTGTAATTGTCAATCTGCACGCATTAGGAAATTCTTGTGATTGTTTGTAGTTGTGTAGTTGGCAGTCCTTATAACTTTGAGGTATTTGTGGCCATTTGTGAATTCTACCATTAAAGCTACATCTATGCTGCAAGTCGAGCTCTTGCATACTAACTTCCTGTTTGTCCTTCTGGTTTCTAGGCTAATTGCAAGAGTAATGGGATGCCTTTCTTCAAAGACTAAGCGCCCTCCTGGTTATGAAGATCCTGTTTTACTTGCCTCACAAACTTCTTGTCAGTTCCCCCCTACCCTCCAAAAACACACACACAACACACACACATATCTTTTTTCAGTCAGACATGCACTTCGTGTTCACTTTAGGAGACCAATATAAAAGTCTTGTCAATAGTCAAGTAATGTTGGTATTTCAAGGGTAGCTCCATGTGATCTGGTAGATATCAGTTCACTACGGAACTGATGAATGATGATGCTTGAGTAGTTGATTATCATGGATCAGTTAAAAGTCATATGTTGATAATTGAAAAACATTAAAATCGTAAAATCTTTAGGAATGGGTGATTTCATTTTTTATGTTATCTTTTAATGTTTTTAGTTAATTACGTTTATTGTTTAAATGTTCTTTTGTTTAAAGCAGTTACCGCTAATGAGGTGGAGGCATTGTATGAGTTGTTCAAAAAAATGAGCTTTTCAATAATCAAAGATGGGCTTATTCACAAGGTAGATTATCTCTGGATTGATCTCTTAATTATATAATTATGATTAACTTTTGCTTAGCCCTTTATTTATTTACTCAGTTCTCTTTTGGCAGGAAGAGTTTCAACTTGCTTTGTTCAGAAACACTAGAAAGAAAAATCTCTTTGCAGATAGGGTACTCTCTTAATTTATTTTTATTTTTTTAATTAAGTGGGTAAAAGCCGACCACTTCATTTTTCATAGAAAAAGGAAGTAACAAAGTTCAAGACACCAAATACAATCTTGCCACTACCAGACCAACGCACCAGTACCACCCTATCTAACGGTACCAGTGCATCTATATCATCTACAGATGCACTGGTGCCGTTAGATAGGGTGGTACTCTCTCCCTTCCTTATTTCTGGAAGTACTTGTTTAAAAAGTTCTATTTTTTCTATTTGTTTCTCAAAACTGAAAGAAGTAATATATTCTTGCATGTGCAGATTTTTGAAATATTTGATGCAAAGAGAAAGGGAGCAATTGAATTTGGAGATTTTGTTAGGGCACTTAGCATATTTCATCCGAACACTTCAAAATATGAGAAAGCAGCCTGTATGACTGTTTCCATACTTCATATTTTTATATCTATATTTCCTCAATCAATTGAGAATTACTCTTTTTCACTAATTCAGGTCTTATCTTGACTAAAAACAGTTGCTTTCCAGCTTTATGATTTGAGGCACACTGGCAGCATCGAAAGAGTCGAGGTAACTATAATTTTTTTTTTTCTGTGTGCCAGAAAGACGTCTGCTGTACGATTTTTAATTCACCATTTATGCAGAATTTAATTTATGTTTCATTTACTTTATAATATGCTAGTTGAAGGAGATGGTGCTAGCTCTCTTAAGTGAATCTGATTTGGACTTATCGGAGGAGATTGTTGAGGCCATTGTAGACAATGTAAGAAAAACTATCTTAAAAACGTGATATTTTACTTCTAATCTATGGAAGTGGGTATTTTTTTTCTTATTGGAAAGAAAATGATTTTTTTGCCTTTATGAACAGACGTTCAAACAAGCTGATTCAAATGGAGATGGAAAGATAGATGAGGAAGAGTGGTAGGAATTTGTACAGAAAAATCCCGCTATATTGAAAAATATGACAATTCCTTACCTGCTGTAAGACCATTATTTCAATTATTCCCCTCAAATTTTCAAATTGATTACAATTTTTCAGTCTTTACTTGTGTTAAAAAATGTTCCTGTCCTCCCTATTAACTATTAAGGCAAAGAAAATGTATCGATGCAAACTGCAACACTTTTTATGCATACCATCAAGAAAACTTTATTACATTGTCTATTTTTCTTGTTAAATCATCCACAACAAAATTCATGAATTGAGTTCCTCATGGCTGTTGTGCATCAAAGCATTGCTTAATAGAGAGTAAAAATGGGTACCTACTTTAGACGTGTCTATTGTAGATGCACATTTACTTAAACTCAATTATGTTTCTTGTTATCCAATTGTTAATAATCATTGGTTTATTACAGTGACATAACAGTGGCATTTCCTAGCTTTGTCATGTATTCAGAAGCCGACGACACTAATATAATAATCTGATGCAATCAAAATCGGGCCGTTATACAAATCACACCCTGATTTCTTATGCAAGAATTGCCACCAGATGTATTGGAGATGCATGAAAAGCAGAGCTTCAAGGTAACAATTTCCTAAAGGCATGAGACAAGAGAGATGTCAATACCCTTGTTGGAAAAAATAAATGTGTGGGAAGGCATGTTAATATTGTGTTACCAAGGAATGAGCATTTGATTCACTTATAGTAATTACATGTGAATTATGTATGTTAATCATAGATGTTTTGCTAGGAAAATCTTTGTTTCGAACTCGCAAAGAATTTACAATTTCTAATTCTTTTTCAAGTTTTTTTTTGTATTAATTTTCACAAAGTTTTTTCTGTACTAAAAAGAAATTTGATCACTTGTGCGTTGTAATTGAACAACTGTTTTTGCCGATTTTGTTCCCTCTTTTTCTTTATAATTAAATCCAGGTCCTTTTTTATTTCCCTCAACTGAATTAAATAATTTATTTACATACTTTTTCTTTGAAAATGCCAGTGAGATTCCTATTTCATGTCAATTCTGGCTTGAGAGTCGAGACCAAGAGAAAAATTATAAAAAATAACGATCTACGTCATCCAATTTTATCTTTATAACATGAAGTATTTCTCTGTAATTGGTATTAATAACATATCTTTTTTAAGAATAATTGTAATTGATTTCCGTTATATTTCACTTCTACTTTTTACTCTGTAAAAAGCGGAAAAAATTCGTCTGTTTCATTGAAACAAAAGTTTTTCTAAAACCTAAAACTTGCGATCAGCAATTACAAGTTGTCTAAGATTAATATATCAGTTTACTAATTATTCTATTACAACCACGGAAAGTTCAAACACAAAATATCATAGTATAAAAAAAACTAAAGTATCACATAATCAAAAACAAGTTTTATCAAAAGCATTCATCCAATTCAATTAAAACGTCAACCTCCTCTGTTTCATACCAGCGACCTTCCTCTCCTGCTCTCAAAGAGTTTGGATCCATTTCCAGATTTCACTTCTACTTTTGAAATCAATTGTTAAATTTATGTGACGTAGGTCTTAACGGATTTATTAAACCCGTTATGAAAATGTCCGGCCTTCCATGAGATAGGTGATATCGACCGATAAGGCAATAAAACGCACGTATTTAAGTAGGCCCGTAAATGATCCATCGTTTAATCGTCTTTTGTATCGTGACAAATAAAATAATTACGATCAAAGAATTTTCTTTCGTTTAAATAACAAAACGATTAACAAAAACATATTATTTCGTGATTGTTTGTTTCGTAGTTTCGTTTATAACTGTGTATTGTTAGAATTGTTTTGATTTCAAAGAAAAATGTTATGTTGAGAGAAGGTGATGAGAGATGTGATGAATGATTGCTCGAATGAGGAGATAAATAATTTGATTCTGATGCATAATTAGAATCGTTCACCATCAGTTCATGGTTTGCTTTAGTATGATGAAAGAGGAGTTGGATGAAGAGCGAAGAGAATGAGTTGATCGTTTTGTTTCGTTCCGATCGTTTTGATCGCTTTCTTTAACGAAACAATTAACGAAACAAAATTTCTTAATCGTTCATTAAATAAAACAAAAACGAAACTATCATCTTTCGTGATCGTTACAGACGTTAGACAGATCTATATTTAAGTAAAAAAATAATAATGTGGCCGACTAGAGGTACTTCGTTATGTCTTTAAGCAATACATAGTAACGTGATGCCTTCGTGGATGTCATTTAAAAATATATATACACATCTAAGGACTAAGGCAATATGCATTTATCTATTTAAAATTTAATTATTCGTTTATTTCAATTTGTTATGAAGTTAAATTAGTCCCTGAACTTCTCTTTAAAAATACCTAAGTTTGTCCGTAATCCTTCATTTCCTAATGAAATTGAAATGATTAAGATAGTGCAAATTAAAATTTAAGAATCAACTTGATATTTTGACAAAAGTTTGAGAAACAAAATAAGATTTTTTTTCTTTTATGAAAGGATGCAATATCTATATCCAAATAACACACATTTGTCTTGATTAGGACTTGTAAATTTTTCTGGCATTAATTCCTCTGTAAAATTAGTAAATTAGTAAGTAAAATTAGAAAATGACATATATATTAATAAATTGTGGAAAATGCACCGAGTCCAACCAAATTATTTTGTGTAATTATGTCCAACCCCTTCAATTATACAATATATGTTAACCATTGTTTCTTATATGTTCATTAATATTGTGTAACTCAAACTTAATTATTAAATTAACAATAAATGATATATTTTTATTTTATTAACTGTTAGAAAAACATGATATTGAAGTTATACATAAACATGAACTCATATATCATTTAATTATTATGTGATAAATATTTAACATTTTTATTTTCAAATTTGATCCGTATTGATTAGAGCAGAGTTAACAAAATTGAATTACACTGAGCTCTCATAAATTATAGAAACAAAATTCAAAGTGAAAGAATTCTAAGTTAAATAAATCAATGCAATTAGCCACAACAAAGAAAAGTGTCTGTAAAATATCTAAGCAGACAATCACTTTCTTTGCTCACACCATAAATTTTGTGATACAAAGGGAGCGTGGTAGACTCATTTTTGCAGACAAATCAGACCAAGGCTTGGAACTAACAAAAGAGATCACACTTGGTTTACTATTTTTTTTTTTTTTGATTCATTGTCCGTAGGCTTACAACACACACACCCACAAACAAATCAGAAAATAAATTTGAAAAACCTCCTAAAAGTAGTCCCTAACGGAACTTGAACCCCAAACCTCCCCTATGGAGACCTTGTGCCTCACCACTACACTAGATAGGATTTGGCAATAAATAAATAAAAATAAAAACAAAAGAGATCACACTAAAGCAGCGTTTTAATTTTTTTTAAAATCTGTCGCTAAGATCGATTAATCGCTCAATTAATTATAATTGTTGATAAATCGTTTCGTATAGTATATGCAGAAGATATTTTGCAGAACTTAATGATTTGTCGGTTGCGAAACCCGATTCATCTGCCTCTGCTAAATATTATATTCTTCAATATGCAAGTTATTTTAATGAAATATTAATATTTTGTATATTAAATATGAACGTCAAATCGTCAACAAAAATTCAATTAATCGAATGCATCATAATTAGTCGTTTGACAGTATACATCAAATGCATTTCTTTTAAAAAAAAAATACAATATAGTGCACAGTATTTGCTTCCAAATCCAATAATTTATAAAATAGCGCCCCTTTTTTTCATTTTTTTCCTATGTAAATAAATAAAATGTATTTTGTTACTGATCACCTTGGTGTTTTATATATAAAATTTAAAGTCTTGACCAGTTGACCTCCATCTTTTTTTCTATAAAAAAAATGCCTTCAATAATCGCCAAATTCAAGGACAGGAATTTTAATCAACACCATCATGTACACAAGTACTACTGTCAAAGAGGTAAAGATAAACTGTTTTTTTAATAATAAAAATTAAGTAAATAAATTATAAATAAATAAAAAAGATGGAGTTCAAAGTTCAAAAAATGGAAAAAATGGACTGCAACACCACTCAAATAGAAAGGATGGAATTGCCAATTTCGATCATTTATTATTCGCTTCTTACCGACATTTTATGTGCGAATTTATATTTTTCTAAAAAGAAATGAATTGACAAGACCAACCTTTTTTTGAGAGGATTTTAACAATCACATTTTCTATTTATTATCTATTATCAATATTTTCAACTTCTTTTTGTATTTAAATTCGAATATAACATAACGAAAGATAAAAATTTTACCTTAAAAAAGAGCACTCGATTTGAATCAAGAAATAGAGTTCTCACCTTCTTTTGAAAAATTTCTAACTAAAACTTGAAATAATAACCTAAAAAAATTTAGGTTGCATTCATTGGCTTGAGGAGGAGGAGAGAAGAAGAGTGTGAATGTGAGGGGAGGGGAAAATAAAGGGTTTTCATGTGCATCAATAGAAACAAAGAAAGGTATGTATTGGTAATACTGGTCTTTTCTAAAGACTCGGTTGCCAACTACAACATCTTTTCAAAATAGACGATGTTGTTGAGCTCGATAGTTCGGATTTCAAATGGACGGTGTTGGAAACTTCGTTCTGTTCGAATGTTCGGTATTTTCAATTCAAACGTTTTCTTTTTCCGAACTTTTAATGTAATTGTTTTTATTTATAATTATTTAAGAATTTTTTAACTGAAAGATAAATGTATTATTGTCAAATGGTAAAAATGGGATGCTAACCTGGCGCTATCGCATGGTACCACTTTCATGACTGCTCAAATCACAAATTATGGTTTACAATTAGACATGTCTAACATATGAAACAATTATGAAAGAGATAAAAGATGATAGTTTTGTTAACTATTTTGTTTAATAAATGATTAAGAAATTTTATTTCGTTAACTGATTCATTAGAGAAACGATCAAAACAATCAAAAAGAATCAAAACGATCAAACTCATTTTCTTCGCTCTTCATCAATCTACTCTCTCCTCACACTAAAGTAAATCAGAAACTGGTGATGAACGATTCTAATCATACACATGAATCAAATCATTCATCTCCTCTTTCGAGCAATCATTTACTCCTCTCTCTCACCACATTCTCTCAGCAGAGCAATTTTTCTGAAATTAAAATAATTGTAACAGTACACAGTCACAAATAAAACTACGAAACAAACGATCATGAAATAATATATTTTCGTTAACTGTTTCATTATTTAAATGAAAGAAATTTCTTTGATCTTAATATTTTCATGTCACGAAATGAAACAAAAAAAACAATTAAATTAGTAGTCGTTGCTAATGGAAGCAGATTCTCTGCCGCGCAGCAGGAATGAACGCTCCAGATTTCCTACGTTGTACGCTACGGACATCCCAAATTTGATTCAGGAGTCTGCTATTATTGTTGTACTAAACAATGTCTCGTATTTTTCGATTTGCAAAACTAAATGTATATTTAACAAGTTCCTTGTGAGATGTATTATTCAGGAACAATTCCGGAAAAAGAAGTTACAAGACAAGAGGAAAGCTCAAGAAATGAAGAATCAAGACTTTTAATATTTAGGGTATTTTCCTCTCAAGTTTATAGCAAAATTAAATCAAAGAGATTGAGTGAAACAAGTGCAAAATACAAGAAATCAAGTGAAACGTTATATAACTCTCTGAAACGTTATATAACGTTATACACTCAGACATGAAACTCGAAGTAAAACACAGAAATGAACACGATGTTATATAACGTTTTATAACGTTATATAACGATATATGGAAACATAACACAGTTGCACAACGTTTGAAAAGTCCAGAACATCTGTCAAAAACTAACCAGAACGTTGTACAACGTTTTATAACGTTGTGTAACGTTATACAAACTAAAGGACCAAACTCAGTTCTGTAACGATTGAAAAGTCCAGAACATCTGACAAAAACTACCGAGAACGTTATACAACGTTGTACAACGTTGTGTAACGTTATTTAAACTGTGCAAAATCAAAGGACCAAAGTCAGTTCTGTAACGATTTAAAAGTCCAGAAAATTTGTCATAAGTTTGACAAAACGTTATACAACGATCAGCCACGTTGTACAACGTTATGATCTATTTTCTGTGAAAATAGATCAGAACATTGTACAACGAGGTATAGCGTTATACAACGTTGTGATCAATTTTCACAAATTTAGATCACAACGTTATATAACGTTTCATGCCGTTGTATAACGTTTCACCTGACAGAATTCAAAATAACGGTCATTTCTCTGACAGCTGTAATTTAGATATTTTTGTGAAACGTTATATAACGTTATAGACAGTTATGTAACGTTTTAACTCAGAAAACGTTTTTGAGTTGTTGGGGGCTGCTATAAATATGGGATTCCTTTCTTCTCTCTTCTCAACTGAAAGATTCAATTTCAAAACCTAATTCCCAGCCCCCATTAAAGCTCTTACCTACCAAACTTGAAAACTTGCTAAATTTTAAATACTCAATCTCCTTGATCTTAAAAATTGCCATAGACTTGTGTGAGATTAGTGCTTGCTATCATCTAATCCTTATTTGTGTGTTTATACGGTTCTAGACTCTACTTGTTGTATTAGAGCTAGTTCTCGGCCCTTGTACAAGAACCTTTGTTCGTTAGTAAAATCGGCTCAACCATATTACCACATCTGGGGGTTGGGAGTCCCGAAGAGTAGGATCGTCAATATTCGAACTCCGTTAAAATCTCGGTGGTCTTGTGCTTCGCATTGTTTGCGCTTTCTCAACTCTTTATTTACTTTATTTTGTTATTCTTATTGCTAGTTAAAGCATTGCTAGATTTGCTATAGAATTGAATTGAAATTGTGGTTCATTTGGTAAACTTACAAACAAGCCCCTAAGACTTTAGAAGTGTGCTAATAGCTTTAAGTAAGCTTTATTAGGGGTGATTATAGATTACAAAGTGGTATCAGAGCAAGGTTGTGCTTGATAGTTAGGAATTCTCTTAATTACAAGCTAAGATCAATTTGTGTACTAACCAAATGGCCAACAACTATAGACATGTTGCCTCACCTCCCGTATTGGGGCAAGGATGTAAGAACTACGGATATTGGAAGAGGTGCATGATAAACTATCTAGGTATCATAGACCTTTTAGATTTAGTTAATACCAAGTTTATACCGGAGTATGGTCCCGAAAACAAATTAACCGTACCATCTCTTATGAGAAAAAGGGAAAATGATCAAGCGGTAAATGCTATTTTGGCATCGGTGCATGAGTCAATTGCACCAATATTTGGTGAAGCCACTAATGCATATGATATGTGGCATGCCTTATTGAGGAAATATGAGGGCAATGATCTTTTAAAGCGATCTAGGGGTGCCGGTCTCCAATCCTTATTTGAAAATTTTAGGATTGGCGACGATGAATCTATAGAGGACATGTATACTAGGCTAACCCTTTTGACAAATGACTTTGTTGAAATAGGTGACCCATTGACGCCTTGCAAGGTGGCTAGCAAGCTTATAAGGATTATGATGAGAAGGCCATCATGGCAAGGTTTTATGAGCTCCCTAGAGGCAATGCATAATGCTAGAGAGGTGACATTCACTCCCAAAGAGATCTACTCATTCCTCAAAACCTTCGAGGAAACTCTTCGTCAAATAGGTGAAGACCAAGGGCACAAACATGTTGCACTAGCGGCTCAAAACTCAAAACCTTACAACAACTCTAAATCCTATCATAACCCCTCATCATACTCCAACCCATCATCCTCCAATACTAGAAACCAAATTGAAGTTAGTCCCTTTAAGGACTTTGGGCAAGGTCAAAACAAAGAAATTCCGATACTTACCAAAATGCTCCAAGGGTTATTCGCCTATGAAAGGCGACTTAATTCCAAAAGAGAGAAAGAAGGAAAGAGGATAGTATGCTTGATGTGTGATAGGGAAGGGCACACAATTCACACATGCTACAAGTTATTCCCTCAAATGAGACCACAAGATGGTGTTGATCGACAAGATCAAAGAGGCGGGCAAAAACAAGATGGTTTCAAAGGTAGGAGAAATCTCAAAGCCATGCAAGCCGAGGTTTAGGAAGAAGGGGAAGTTGAAGGGGATGAATGTGTAGTAGAACAACCAAATGATTCTCAAACACCCTATGCACTCATGGCAATAGTCGATGATGAGTACCACATGGAGGATAATGAGGAGATCAAGAACAAGGTCGATCTTGATGCTATCATATCAAAGAACCAAGTTACCGACCCGGGAGTGATTGAACTCATCAAGAGATTCACACTTGCTCGAGTTGAAAAAGAGGATGAAGGACAAGAAGAGAAACCATTAGAAGACACACAACCAATGGATGAAGCAAAACCGGTGGAGGAAGAACACCTGGTGGAGGAGAAGAAAACGAAAGATGAAGAGCCCAAAGATGACTTTAGTGCTTCAACCTCATCCGATGAGGCAAAGGTATCTCTAAACCTAAATGAGGTTAAATTTTGTTTAGGCCTTCTATCCGATGATGAATCAGATGATGATGATGATGAGTATCCCACTAGTGACATAAACAATCAAACTAATGAAAGTTCCTTGAAACTTGAAATTCTTAGGTTAAGTAAACTTCTTATTGAAGCTAATCATGCCATAATGAGTAGAGATGGTAAAATTGGGAGTTTAAATAATATGATTCTTGAGCTTGAGTCCAAGGTAAGTGAGTTTGAAACCAAGGCAAAGGTTTGTGATAAACACATTGAAACTATTGTAAATTTAAAACTTGATAAAGAAAATTTAGAAAAGGAAATCGAATCCTTAAAATCCACTTGTGCATTGAAGAGTAGCACAAGGATGGATTTAAGTCGGATGTTTGAGGGACAAAAACCTCATGATAAATCGAGTCTAGGATTTAAGAAGAGTTCACCTTCTTCTTCATCTAACAACCCTAAGGATCCAAAAGAAAAAGGAAAGCAAACTCAAGATAGCAAGGGCAAAGGTTCTAGATACCAAAAACCGAGCAATGTACCAAATCATGCATATAGGTATAGGTTTAGCAATGGTAACCACACCAAGAATAAACCAACACCTAGGTATTTCGATCCATCTTGGTCCAAGAATGCTTACCATAGGGAACCAACCGGGTGGCGGTATGTGATCAAAGGTACCAATCATGCCTATATTGGTTCTCTACAAATTGAGAAACCAAGAGTTGCTTTCCAACATGAAAATTTTTCATACAACTACAAAACTCACATAATTCAATCACCTAAACCTAGGAGTCAAGCTCAAGAACTCAAAAATGATTACACAAATCGTTTTGTTAAAGAACGCATTAACCCTCCAACTAGTGTGTTTTGTAACTATTGTTGTAAACATGATCATATATCCCTCGAATGTGAGTTTAGGAACGGAAGCAACTTGAAGAAGGTTGCTTGGATTCCTAAACCTAACACATAGGGTGTTATGTGTATATTTCCCCATTAATTCACAATTGTCAAATATTTAGGGGGAGTCTTAACTTTATGTTTTGATCATTACTGATGCATAATCTTGTAGGTTTGCTTGATGTCAACTCATAAAGAAAACGCTTGGATAATAGATAGTGGATGTTCTTATCACATGAATGGGTCCAAATCAAACTTTATATCCCTAAAACCTCATGATGGGGGATCCATTACGTTTGGTAATAATCAAAGGAAGAGTAAGATTATAGGTATAGGTTCAGTTGGTAACCAAAATTTAACCATATCAAATGTCTATTTGGTGGATGGGTTGAACTATAACTTACTTAGCATAAGCCAATTGTGTGATGCCGGTTATCATGTGAAATTTGACTCAAATGCTTGCTATTTAATGAATTGCAAGACCAATGAACTAGTCTACCAAGGAAAACGTCAAAATGGCGTTTACTTTTTGTATCTCAACCATTTTGATCAAGGTGAACTATGCTTTAGTGCGATAACTAATCAATCTTGGCTTTGGCATAGGAGATTAGCTCATTTAAGTATAGATACAATCAAGAATGCAATTAAGCATGATCTAGTAAGAGGATTACTGTTGAGAAAGATTGAGTTGGATCACGTATGTGAAGCTTGCTTAAAAGGTAAACAAACTAAGTCTAGTTTTAAACCTAAGGACATGGTATCTACTAATCTACCATTACAATTGCTTCATATTGACTTGTTCGGCCCAATAAACGTGCTAAGTCTTGGTAGAAGACGAAATGTATGTGTCATAGTTGATGATTATAGTAGGTTCACTTGGTGTCTGTTCTTAAGTCATAAGAACGAGACATTTGAACGATTTGTTAAGTTTTGCAATCGGGTTGAAAATGAGCAAGGGTTGAAGATTAACAAGATTAGAAGTGATCATGGTGGAGAATTTGAAAATACTCAATTTGATGAATTGTGTTCGACTAGAGGTTATAGACATGAATATTCGGCTCCTAGAACGCCTAAACCGAACTTTACAAGAGTTAGCCCGAACTATGTTAAATGACTCGACACTTCCCAAGTCATTGTGGGCCGAAACAATTAATACGGCTTGCTACGTAATTAATCGAATTGGTCTTAGACCCATTCTTATGAAAACACCGTACGAATTGTGGATGGATCGTAAGCCTAATATTTCATATTTCAAGGCTTTTGGTACAAAATGTTTTGTACTTGATCAATCTCAAAGAACGAACAAATTGGATCCTAAATCGTTTGAGGGTACGTTTGCAGGATATTCATTGACAAGTAAAGCATATAGAATCTATGTGCAAACTCAAAACATAATTATTGAGTCTATTAATGTTAAATTCAATGAAAGCACTAATGCTTGGGCCGAGATTGGTATTCTTGAAAATGTAGGAATTGGTGACTCAAGACAAGAAGCAAATGATGAGAGTCAAGAGAGAAGAAGCATGGTGTTTGAGCAAGAATCCCATGATGGAGTTGCACCCCAACATGAACCAATCAATGAAGAAATCAATGAACAAAATCAAGGAGGCAGTGATGAAGTAAACGCCTTGAATGAAGATGGTGAAAATGAGAATGGGGCCACAACATCACAACAAGGTTATGAAATTCTGCAAGACCTAAGGGAAGTACACTCTCATTCTCTCTCTAATGTAATTGGTGATCCAAGGGAAGGGGTTCGAACTAGGTCGGGTGTGAATCAAATGATTTCTCATTGTGCCTTCGTGTCTCAAATTGAACCCACTAAATTTGAGGAAGCCAATCAAGATCCCGATTGGATTTAGCCATGCAAGAGGAATTGAACCAATTCGAGAGAAGTAAAGTATGGCAACTTGTACCTAGACCAAATAATAGAACTATTATTGGTACAAAATTGGTCTATAGAAACAAAAAGGACCAAGAGGGAAATGTAATTAGAAACAAAGCTAGATTGGTTGCTCAAGGTTTTAGACAAAGGGAAGGTTTGGATTATGATGAAACATTTGCATCCGCAGCTCGACTTGAATCCATACAGATGCTCTTAGCGTATGCCTCTTACAAAGGCTTTACCCTATATCAAATGGATGTTAAGAGTGCATTCTTGAATGGATTCATAGAAGAGGAAGTATATGTTCATCAACCAATTGGCTTTATTGATTCAATGTTACCAAATCATGTGTACAAACTTGATAAAGCTCTCTATGGTCTCAAGCAAGCACCTAGAGCTTGGTATGGTAGGTTAAGTTCATTTCTCATTGCAAACGAATTTGTTAGGGGTAAAAATGACACAACCTTATTCACTAAGAAAAGAGGCAATGATTTACTATTAGTGCAAGTGTACGTCGATGATATAATATTTGGTTCTACTAATATGGCACTTGCCAAAGAATTTGCTTCTTTGATGAGTAGTGAATTCGAGATGAGCATGATGAAAAAACTCACATTCTTCTTGGGTCTTCAAATCAAACAAACGCCGGAAGGAATTTTCATAAGTCAAACGAAGTATGCGAAGGAGTTGATCAAGAAGTTTGGCATAGAAGATTGCAAGTCAAGCAAAACACCTATGGCGACGAACGTGAATCTTGACTCGGATGAGAGCGGTCAAAAGATGGACATCTCCCAATACCGAGCAATGATATGTAGCTTACTTTATTTAACGGCTAGTAGGCCGGATATTATGTATGTTGTGTGTCTATGTGCTAGATTTCAAGCGAACCCTAAAGAATCTCATGGTATAGCCATAAAAAGAATTCTTAGATATGTCAAAGGTACACTTAATTTGGGAATTTGGTATGGTAGACAAACGGAATTGAGATTGATAGGGTATACGGATGCCGATTTTGCCGGTGACCGCATGGATAGAAAGAGCACAAGCGGAACATGTCAATTTCTTGGCGGTTCACTTGTGTCTTGGTCTAGCCGCAAACAAGCCTCCGTGGCTCTTTCAACCGCGGAGGCGGAATATGTTGCGGTGAGTAGTTGTTGCACACAAATCTTATGGATGACTCATACCCTAAATGACTATAATCTACGCTTCTGCAAAGTACCCATCATGTGTGACAATACAAGTACCATTCAAATGTCGAAAAACCCTGTATTGCATTCTAGAACAAAGCACATAGACATACATCATCATTTTATTCGTGATCACATTGAAAAAGGTTATATTGAAGTGGTTTATATCAATACAATGAATCAAATTGCCGACATTTTCACAAAACCATTAAGTACTCAACAACATTGTGAATTAAGGTTTAAATTGGGAATGTTAGAGCTAAATGAGTGATCTTAAGTAGCTATTAGTCGTTAAAATAGTTAGTTACAATCCTTGTCTAGACATAGCAACAGACCCGCTTTGATCTTCCTTCGAATTCTCATCAAAAACTTCATATTTTCTCAAAACAGCCCAGAACGTTACACAACGAACCGAACTGTTGTATAACGCTGTAAAGGTTTTGTGCCTCGTTGTGTGACGTTCCAAAAATCCAGAACTTGTGACAACTTTCAACCAGAAAGTTATACAACGGTATAGGCCGTTTTGCAACGCATCAGTCAGATATCCTGAGATCAGAACGTTGTACAACGCTGTATAACATTATGTAACGATCTGAACCAAAAATCGAATTCATTTTCGTTACGTAACGTTCTAAAAATCCAGAACTTGTGACAAGTGTGAACCAAAACGTTACACAACGCTTCACTTCGTTGTGTAACGCTTGTGTTAAATATCTGACCTATCGAAGATCAGAACGTTGTATAACGTCGTACAACGTTGTGTAACGATTTAAGCCATACTTCGAGATCATAACGTTATATAACGTTATTCTAAGTTATATAACGTTACACAACGTTGTGTAACGTTTCGCTGAGTTGTATAACGTTTTAAGTATCCAGAAAGGGAGAGACGCGTCCTCTCCTCTTACTTTCTCCTCACATATTTTCAAATCACCTCTACGCCTTCTTCTTCCAAATCGCCTCCACTCCTTCCCTCTTCAAAACCTCACCACCTCTCACCCATTTTTGCTCAAAATCCTCAAAAACCATTGAACCATCTCTCTCTACCCTCTCAACCACCTCATCTCTCTCAACTCCTCTCTAATCACTCAACAACCCTAACCCTCAAACTCAACGATCAAGATGAAGAGAATCAAGAGAGACGCTGGAAAATTCAAGAAGAGTGACGCCGCTGGGTCAGCGTCGGGCTCCACCGGCCTTGAGATTGACATTCTGATCCCTCATCCGGCTGCCTTTGCCACTGCACCGCCTCGCGATCCAACTATCTTCTCGCTCGACGAGTGTCGCGAAAACACCTTTCTCTTCCGAGATGACGATGCGTGGACCAAGTACGAAGCATACGATTCACGAAAAATCGCCGAGGTATTTTTCTTTACTCGGGTTGGGAGTTTGCCTCAATGGGAAAAGGGAAAAATTGAGGCCTATGTCAAGCATTGGGGCATGCAACCCCTGATTGAGTGTGATGCCTCGTACCACCCAACAATTGTCAAAGCTTTTTACGCAAACCTTGTACCACTTGAGGCCGATTTTGGGTTTAGGTCGTACATTGGTGGTCAAGAGATATTGGTAACCATGGATACCATAGCCCGTGCTCTCGGTTTGCCCAATGACCAAAATCTTGAGGAAATTTATATTAAGCCAAGTGCATGGCCCAAACTGCCCGAAGAAACCTACGTGCAATACCGGGCTTGGTTTAATAAAGACCCGTATGAGGACTTCTACTCTACTTGTCTACCCTCCGTTCACCGCCTTGCGTTTCTTTTTGTGAACAATATCCTCATACCCAAGGCGGATATTAAAACCAATGTCCAGTACAACAACATCTTCTATCTTCGCCACCTCATTGGCCTAACCCGCAACTTCAATATCCCTTTCATTATTCTCTCTCACATGAAGGGATGTGGAGTTGCATCAACTGTTGCAACATTTCCCTATAGCCATGTCATCCATCGCCTTATTAAATCGGAGGGCGTAGACACTCTTGCGTTGAGTATGCAAACCCAACCTAATGTGCCTTTCATCCGACCCATGAACCTTTGGCACCTTATGGATACTATTGGGTGGATGAAAGAGGGAAACAAATACTACCCCACTCACAATGCAAAGAACGATTGGATCAAACACCCAGATGCCACTCCAAACCAGTACATTGATCCTAACATTGTTCCTCCTCCTAACCAAATGGGTGGCAATGCACTTCCCCAACCCTATCTGATTCCTCAAAACTTCAATGAATTCGTGCAATCCACCATGGAGCATTTTGGGCGCCTTGAGACTCAAAACAAGGCGATTCTAGACAAGCAAATAGAGATTCACCAACAACAACTCGCTATTGCCAAGAATCAAGCGGGTCTAGCTCAACAATACGGTGACATTGCTCAAAGAATGGAGAATATGAAGGAGCTAGTGCAATCGGTCGAATCGTTCTCTCGGTTGACCTATAAGAACTCACACAGGCTATCCGTGAAGTGGATGAAGAAGTTTGGAGATGACAGCGATGCGGGGGCATCGAGGAGTGCCATGGACATTGACCCAAGTGCATGATATGCTTTACGTCATTTGTGTTGTTGCTATGTCTTGTTGTTTTTATGAACTTTAGGGTTTATTCTGCAAACAATTAAGTATCGTATGTGTGTATCGTATATGTGCTATTATTACTTTGTGTGTGATGTATTGGCCTTTGAGCCATTAGTATGCTATGCTACAAACTTATTTGCAAATATTATGAGATTCCATCTTAATTTTGTTGCATGTGTGTCATAATAATATCTTATTGCAAAATTATTACGGGTAAAACATTGATAATGTTGATGCTTGGTTAAAACATTGAGGGGGAGCTGTTTCTTTTGAAACTATTTCGGAATAGATTGAGGGGGAGCACATTTGCTAAACATTATACCCTTTTGTCGATTTCCAAAAAGGGGGAGAAAATTGAAACTGGGCAAAATTACACTCAAAAAGAAAAATATCAAAATTGTTAAAAAGTAATATTTGCCCATTTGAATAGTTTTGCAATCGTCAAAAGGGGGATATTGTTGTACTAAACAATGTCTCGTATTTGTCGATTTGCAAAACTAAATGTATATTTAACAAGTTCCTTGTGAGATGTATTATTCAGGAACAATTTCGAGAAAAAGAAGTTACAAGACAAGAGGAAGGCTCAAGAAATGAAGAATCAAGACTTTTAATATTTAGGGTATTTTCCTCTCAAGTTTATAGCAAAATTAAATTAAAGAGATTGAGTGAAACAAGTGCAAAATATAAGAAATCAAGTGAAACGTTATATAACTCTCTGAAACGTTATATAACGTTATACACTCAGACATGAAACTCGAAGTAAAACACAGAAATGAACACAACGTTATATAACGTTTTATAACGTTATATAACGATATATGGAAACATAACACAGTTGCACAACGTTTGAAAAGTCCAGAACATCTGTCAAAAACTAATCAGAACGTTGTACAACGTTTTATAACGTTGTGTAACGTTATACAAACTAAAGGACCAAACTCAGTTCTGTAACGATTGAAAAGTCCAGAACATCTGACAAAAACTACCGAGAACGTTATACAACGTTCTGTAACGTTATTTTAAATTGTGCAAAATCAAAGGACCAAAGTCAGTTCTGTAACGATTTAAAGTCCAGAAAATTTGTCATAAGTTTGACAAAACGTTATACAACGATCAGCCACGTTGTACAACGTTATGATCTATTTTCTGTGAAAATAGATCAGAACGTTGTACAACGAGGTATAGCGTTATACAACGTTGTGATCAATTTTCACAAATTTAGATCACAACGTTATATAACGTTTCATGCCGTTGTATAATGTTTCACCTGACAGAATTCAAAATAACGGTCATTTCTCACAGCTGTAATTTAGATATTTTTGTGAAACGTTATATAACGTTATAGACAGTTATGTAACGTTTTAACTCAGAAAACATTTTTGAGTTGTTGGGGGCTGCTATAAATATGGAATTCAATTCTTCTCTCTTCTCAACTGAAAGATTCAATTTCAAAACCTAATTCCCAGCCCCGATTAAAGCTCTTACCTACCAAACTTGAAAACTTGCTAAATTTTAAATACTCAATCTCCTTGATCTTAAAAATTGCCATAGACTTGTGTGAGATTAGTGCTTGCTATCATCTAATCCTTATTTGTGTGTTTATACGGTTCTAGACTCTACTTGTTGTATTAGAGCTAGTTCTCGGCCCTTGTACAAGAACCTTTGTTCGTTAGTAAAATCGGCTCAACCCTATTACCACGTCTGGGGGTTGGGAGTCCCGGAGAGTAGGATCGTCAATATCCGAACTCCGTTAAAATCTCGGTGGTCTTGTGCTTCCCATTGTTTGCGCTTTCTCAACTCTTTATTTACTTTATTTTGTTATTCTTATTGCTAGTTAAAGCATTGCTAGATTTGCTATAGAATTGAATTGAAATTGTGGTTCATTTGGTAAACTTACAAACAAGCCCCTAAGACTTTAGAAGTGTGCTAATAGCTTTAAGTAAGCTTTATTAGGGGTGATTATAGATTACAATTATAAATTTTATCTTGCACGAATCTTGATGCAAATCAAATACTGAAATGTGCTGCGCAACACACACTAACACAAAGTATTTGTGCTGCGCGATAGAAGATCTCATTTGGTTGCTAATGGAAGCTGAGAGAGCTGAGTTAGAACTAGTGTGTCAAAAAAATTCGGGCGGGTCTACCCTCCCTGCCCGAATCGTGCTCGTGTCCAGATCCGACCCGACCCGTGGATCCCGGATCCACGAATCTAGCACGGGTCGGGTTGGCCCCAAACCCGTGTATACTCGTGGCCGACCCGTGGAATCGTGCAAAAATTCAAAAAAATAAAAAAAATAAAAAAAAATAAAAAATTCAAAAAAATAAAAAATTCGAAAATATATATATATTAAAATAATGTACAGTTTTAAATTCAAAAATTCAAAAAAATCGAAAATTTGGTCGGATCCGACCTGACCCGTGCCCGACCCGCCTGAACCCACCCGAGTTTATCACGAATCGGATTGGAGGTTTTGAATTCGAATTCATGCATACCCGCCCCGCCGTACCCGTGGATCCGAACGGATCGAATCCACAAGTACCCGACCCGCCCCGTTATTAAAACCCTAGTAAGAACTGAATTTCCCAGACTCATAAATAATAGAAGCGAAAGTAAAAAATGATAAGATTCTAAGTCAAATCAATGCATCAGTTTTAACTTCAACAGTTGCCAAATTCAAGGACAGATGTTGTATATCTACGACACCATACACAACTACTCCTGTCAACGTGTCAAGTAGTAGAAAATATCACGCAACACAAGTACACAATTATTTTACTTTTTATTTTTAAGCGACTAATCGTCATGTCTCAATTATGCAAGTGATTTGTTGTTCATATTTTAATATATATAAATATTAAAATTTAATAAAACAAAATATCTTGCATATTTAAAATATAAATTGTCTAATTTAATTTAAGAAATAATAGATAAAATTTTAAATTTATGAATTCATAATATTATCGTAATTTTTAAAATGTAGTAGTATTCACATATTTGTTATATTTTAATCAAATTAATAAATTAATTGTCTAATTAATCGAATTTGATAGGCGATTAATTGATTTGACAAACGATTAATCATGCTTTGTGATCGAATAATTTTTTTTATTCACAAAATACTAATAGATCGTATATGTGGTAGTCTACCATCGATAACGACTAATTAGTCGATTAATCGATTTTGGTTGACAATTTTAAAACAGATCTCAAAAGACATTTTGAAATTATCACTAAAAGAAAAGAAAAAAAAAACTATACATTGATCTCTTCAAATCACAAATAATATGACTTTGATGCAGTGACAGAATCATTCAAAAACAAGTTCAGACACATGCTCGGACTTAGTTTGCAGGAACAACAACTGAACATACTACATTGACAGTCGTTGTCAATTCTCTAGAAAACAACTTACTATTCTATGTCTCTAAACTGAATGTAAAATCTATGCTTAGGCTTGAATTTGAGAAGAAAAAAAAAATGTGCCTAAGCATGTTTTCTAGGGAGAGTATTCTGGTGGCTTAAAGAAAAGTCTATAAACTAGAAGACTAGAATATTAAAAAAAAAAAAAAAAAAAGAAGACTAATTTTGCTAGGAGTTGTGCCTCGGACTATGTTGCTTTTTTTTTTTATCTTTGAAGTTCATAGTTGGGCTTCTATAATTGAACTTTAAACGGTTGTTCCTTAGTTCAGCAAAAATGATTTTAATATAATAATAGAGTTTGATGGTGTAGTTAAAATAGATTTCATATTAGTTCAAATTAATTCAATTCTTTTATGAATTTAATATGTTGTTAATATAGTTAATTAATTTGAAATTCACGACAATTGGGTGGGACAAAAATGAGAGAGAATCAAAATAAATAACATAATAAAGCTAATAAATTGTGATCTTCTTTTTTGTGATATAAATCTTGGTTTCCACTTTTCTGAATTTTATTTTGATATGAATGATAAATACTAAAGAATTTTTAACATTGTATATAGATTTTTATTTCTTCAAAATGACAAATTAATTACTATTATAATAATTATTATTATTATATTATTATTATTATTATTATTATTATTATTATTATTATTATTATTATTATTATTATTACCTAGGCTTAATTATGATTTGGATCCGCCTTTGGTGCATGAATTGCCGCCGCGGCCGCCGCCTGCGCGGTTATATTACTAACCTCAAATTTTCGGAACCGGATCTGCTGCTCGTAAAATTCCTGCTTGTTTCGATCTTGACCGTTCAAAACTCATCTAACGGCCAAAGCATCTGCTCTCTAAATCAAATCACAACCGTCCGTAACGATCGATCGATTTGTGACGATCGAATCGAGACAAACAGAAAACAAGCAGAAATTTTACGAGCAGCTGATTCGGACCCCAAATTTTCAAGTGAGGAAAGTCTTGTAAATTTCCCAGTTGTCACTTGTCAGGGGGTGTAGATGCAATGCACGTGACAACTATTGACAAGTTGCATTCTATATTTCTATATAAGATTTATTTATGATAGAAACTGTCTGAATCTACTGTCATAAAAAAGCATGGCACATAACTCTGGCATCTGTCTGATTAATGTTTAATCTATGCGATATTTTATTATATTTTTTTAAAGGAGCTGATACGTAGATATCATATTTGATATTGATTATTGATATCGATTTTGTTATGCATCTTTAGTTGAGTTATCGTGCACATTATTTGAATTATTATGCATGTTATTTTTTATAATAAAATAGTTATACATATTATTGATTTTATTATGCACCTTTAGTTGAGTTATCGTGCACATCATTTGAGTTATTATGCATGTTATTTTTTGTAATGAAATAGTTATACATGTTATTTTTTGTACTGAAAATAGTTATGGTATATCATGCATAATAACTCAAATAATGTGCACGATAACTCAAATAAGGTGCATAATAAAATCGATATCGATAGTTGATATCAAATGTGGTATCTACATAACATTCTCCTTCCTTAATTCGTACAAAATCTAAGAAAAATTAAAAAAACGCGTTTGGAAAACCTAAGATAAATTAACTCAATTAAATGTTGAGTTCATAACAAATCATGAATTAAGTCACTAATTCAAAGATTCTAAAACTATATTTTTCATTCAAATAGAAAGTAGCGATTTGAAAAAATAGCTAATTTGGGTTTGTGCTATTCTAGCATCACCTAATCACACCCTAAATTCAATTTATTTCTTTGTAATTCGTCTATTTATATGTAATGTAAATGTGTTTAAATGGATTCTGTTATTATGCATCAAAGTGAAATCAAGTAATATAAAATGCGACCATTAATTATATAACTGTTATGGCAGCAAGAAGGGGCGATATTTATTTTTTTATATTCCGTTTCTATTTTTTTTTTCGTATTTATTTTCATAGGCTCAATACTCTTGAGCCATTTTATTTTCTTTGTACTGAATTTGTATGAAGTATATATTACGATATATGCTTGACTTGTATTTTTCATTCAAAAAAATTCATTAGATAAGTGCACTACTACAAAAAAAGAGCATCATTGTTGGTTATTTTTGGCTTTATTGCAGGTTTTTCTACTGGTGTAGTAAAGAGGGAGGCACTAAAGATATTAATAACCATGGATAAAATGTCGATTTTTATCGTCGGTTATTAAAAAAAATCGGCGATAAAGGCCACCTTTATCATTGGATTTTAACACAATCCGACATTACAAGGCACTTTATCACCAGATTTTACCTACAAATCGGGGATAAAAGGTGACATTTATCATCGGTTCGTTGTTAACACCCGGTGATAACATTTATTTATTTTTGCAGTATCTTATGATTCTCTGTGGCTAACCATGTATTGCCAACCATCAATTTCACATTCCAGCAAAACAGATTCAATTGATACAGATTTATAACTATTATTCAAACTCATCAACACTTGCAAAGTCACATAATTATTTTCGACACAATTACAAAAACATTTATATATACAAAATCATTCATAAAATTACATCGATTTAGTCAAAGTTCATAACTACATCCACCATAATTCATGAAATAAAAAAAACGATCCATCAAATCTTCCTCATGATCAATAACTCCATCTAGAAAAAAATAAACTTATCAGATAAATAAGAAAAAAAACTACTTAAGCTTGATCGATGAATGCGATTAAGTTATCAAGCAAAAATAAACTACTTTTTAAATTTGTTTTTCTAATATAAATAGCAACTACTTCTTTCAATGTCTTCATGTCTATACGGCCCAATATCCTGCACCTGAAAAGAAAACTTATTTAATTGATTTGTGACTGTTTGAGACCAAATTGACCTAAATTCGACTCAAATTGTTCAAACTTGAAGTGCAAATCAAATTGAAGCTTCAAATCATCATAAACATCATTCTGGAGCATAACTGAACCAAATTCAAAACTTAGAACCATCTACAAATCAGAAAAACTCGAAATTAGTTCGAATGACTTAAGGCCGAGGGGTGGTGGTGCCTTCCTCATTAAATAGGAACAAAAATGGAATGTGCCCAAATAAAAATATCTTGAGTTCAAAAGGAATAAAGTCCCTTTAAGTGATAAAGCAAAATTATACATACATTTATCTAGGGTCAAATGTGTAATTTAAGTCATGCTTAGCGTAATTGAAAGTTCAATAAACAAGTTTGTGCCACAAAAAGAGGCAGATTCACGCTCCTTGAGATGGACCCATCAATCCTTGAGATGTTGAGCCAAATCCACGCTCAGCAGACCACTCATACGACTACATGACGACTCAATTCGGTGCCATACACACAGTACACATAACTTAGCATCGAGTTGTCTGATATTAGGAGCAAGTTATCCCGGGTCGAGCTATAGCAGCGTGAGACACATACATGGATGGACGAGATGACGGATCAACACCACAGTATGGCCCGCTGCATATCAAGGATGCATGATTACGCACATCAGTAGGGATGGGTGTCCGACATGGAGCCCGAGACCCCTCCCTACTATGTAGGGCAGCCGAGGAGATCATCATGCACTCGTCGCCTCAGCCTCAGCCGTGATTTATCACGACTTAGTGAGCTTTCTCATTCTCTATTATTTTCTTTCAGTTTATTTATTGCATCGGATCGTTGCATTAGATAGGCTTGAGGGAGTAAAATGGGGAATCCAGGCGTGCATTGATAGACTGACGGATGGATCTAATCCAGGCGCGGAGCGATTCCCTTTTAACTTTCTTATTGTGAAAAAAACTTATATTTTGGTTGGTGATTGTAGCTCTTAGGATTTCGTTTGTTTGCTTTATGTTTGTCTACATTATTTGTTTTGACATGTGTTTTTATTATAGTTTTATAAGAAAATTCTGGTATTTTGACTCATTTTCGTGATTTCAATGGTATAACGTCATGCACACCAAAAATATTTTATTGTTTTCAGCATTTTAAAAATTTTTTATTTGCATGTTTACTTCTCGTTTTGCATAAAAAAATTCTAAAAATACAAAAAATCATAAAATTAAATTTTTTTTAGATAATTAATCCGCTAAACAATATTTGATCGATGGATTTGACTAATTCACTCATCCTTAGATTGATCTTTGATCAGGAATTTGTTGTACTATTTTCATTAAACCATAAGTATTTCGAAAAGGTTTTCTTTATCAATTGAGTTATGCTATTTTAGTAATAGTAGTCTTTGAATAGCAACTCGTTTTGCAATGTGTAAGCCAAGTCTCAGACGCGCTATGCCAATGGTTACCGAAAGACTTAAGAGTCCGTAGGAAATCTAGCACGAGACTCAGGAAATCTAAGAGATTGAAAAGAAAAAATATATAAAATAAAAAAATCTTTAGCCTTATCAAGTTCCCGAAAATCAAATATCCAAATCTATATTAGGGAACTTAATAAAGGTGAAAAGAAAAGAGAAGAAAATAAAGAATAAGGGTTTTTCTGGAATTGGCTTGCACTTATAGAATTGAGGGGAAAATTCAAGATTTACTGATCTGAAATATCATAATAACTTGTTGGTAAAGAAGTAAATATTTTTGCCTCGATTAGAATACTTATGGATTTGATAGAAATAGAACAATCGATTTCTTTTAATTTACTAAAGACGTTGACGAAGGGTTTGTTCAGTAGCGGGTTAATAATCTCACCAAAAACATGTTTTTATTTTTTTGATGTAGTTTAATAATTTAATTATTGTTATTTATTTTTGTCTTATACAAAACCAAAAATTGTGCTTGTGATGTGAAGAAGACCATTGAAAAATACTCGAATACCAACTCTCTTTCTAAAAAAATTCAAGATCACATGAGAAAACAAATGCATTGTGTTAGAGTCTAGTTTAGATACTTGATGTAAAATGACATAACTAGTCCTTGAGAATTTCCGTAAGTGTTTAGACTTGCTTAAGGACAAGCAAAGATTAGGCTTGGGAAAATGTGACAAAGTCAAATTATATATGCATTTATCTAGGATCAAGTGTGTAATTTAAGCCAAGTTTAGCATAATTTAGAGTCCAATAAGCAAGTTTTTATCACAAAAAGAGTTCAAGTCACTACCTTGCAGTGTTTTAATGCAAAAACAAGTATTTGGAGCAAAATGGACACAATAGAAGGCTTTGGAACAAGCTAGGAATCAAGACGACGCAATTTGACCATCTGCCAGGTCAATTGCAGCCGCAGGATCCTTCATTGCGACCGCAGTCAACCTCTATAGATAAAAAAATAGCAAATGCAGCCTGTTTGCGGTCGCAATACAAGTTGAAATCCACACTAAAGAGTATTGTTCCTATTTCCAGCTTCATTGCGGGCGCTTGCTGCTGCAATACAAGTTGCAATCCACAAACAGAGACATGGCAGTTCCCACTCAAGTTCATTGCGGTCGCATGAACAGTCATTGTGCTTGCAATAGAACGTGCAGAACTTGGGATGATGAGCAGAACTCCAACTCACAGTTATGTTGCGATCGCAATAGAAGTTATTGTCCCCCCAAGAGACCTGCGCATAAGCACAAATTAGCAGTTCCAGAAGTCTGTTTTTAGAATTTTGTTTCCTTATAAATACAGTAGTTATTAGACAATAAGGCAATGCTTTTTCACGAATTTTAGCCAGTTACAAAAGGGTTAGAACTAGAGTTTTCACAGAAGATAGAAGAAGAAGAAGTCCATCATTGGAGCGATACTTGGTTGTATATTTCTATATTTCTCTATTTTTCTTTAGAACTCTATCATGTTTAGCCCCTTAGCCATGTCCAGCTAAGTTGTATTAGGACTTGTTAAGATGATTTGATACGCTTGTTGCAATACTTGTTTGAGTAATGAAATTTCTTATTTGATTCTATGATTTGCTTTCCACTTTATTTGTTGCAATCTCATTAATTTTTATCTTAGGATTTAGTATTAAACCTTGATTGTAAAAAGTAAAGCAATTAATTGGCCAAGTACCGAGAGGTAACGCTAATTGATTGTGAATTTTATGACTTGCTATTTGAATTGTTTAAATTTAAGATTTGATATTTGCAATAGAAATAATGGATATTAGATCTAGACCATAGGAAGTAGGGTAATTAACGAACTAAGGATCAAGAGGTGACGTTTGTTAATTATAAGTTTTACCTAACTATTCTAACGAATTATACTAAGTACGAAAGGTGAAATATGATGACATAGGATAATTAGGACGGTATGAACTTAATGGATCTTGACTAGTTTAACAAAGTACCGAGATGTGAAGTCATAATTAGTGCAAACACGGTACCTAAATAGAAATATCATTTGGTACCAAAATCTGAAACCGTACCCTCATAATACCAAGAAATCTATTACCAAACAAGTATCAACAATTGTGGATAGTACATCTTAACAAGCTAATTCATTTGTTAATTGAGTTAGAATTCACATCAATTACAGTTTTCCCTTTAGTTCAAAACAACAAACAACCCAAATCTGAAACTTTTCTTTTCGCTTTTGGCTTTTGCTGAAATTAAATTTGCTTAAATTTGAAAGTTTAAATTCGACTTGTTCCTATGTATTCGACCCCTAAGTACTACAATAGACGGTTGTATACTTGCAACCTCTATCTAGCAAGAGTTAGTAAAACTCTTACATCATTAAGTATACCTAAATTTCTTTGAAAATAAATCAAAAGTAAATCCTCCCTCAAATTATATTTCTCATTCAAATAGGAAATAAATAAGGAAAAACCTCCAAAAGTCCAAGGTCTAAAAATGACATAAAAATATATCTTTCTAAGTCCCTGAAAGACATGAAAGAAAATACATTGAAAAGATATTTTTAAAAGTCCATAAATGATATGAAATAATATATATATATATATATATATATATATATATATATATATATATATATATATATATTATGATATAAATAAATTATTGAGCTATTTAAATCGAAATTTCACATGCTTAAATTTGACCCGTAAGCGTTTCACCCGAAGTGCTTATGGAAGCACGCTAGCCATACTCTATATATATATATATGTTATTGTGCTATGCAAAGTAAAAAGAGTGTTTTACTTCGACATAAAAAATCATACACCGACAACTCAAATGACTGATCTAAGTTGGTCAAAAAAATTAAGACATCAAAATCTCGTACAAAATCAATTTTGAGCGCATTTGAAGTTTTGTAGCTATGTTTTTTTAATTTTTGAAAAATGAGCAAAAATAACACAGTTTAATAATTAAAAATAACACTATTCTTGTTCACTTTAAAAAAATTCAAAAAGCATAGTTACAAAACTTCAAATTTGCTCAAAATTGGTTTACTAGAAGATTTTTATGTCTTAATTGTGTTGACCAACTTAGATCAGTCATTTGAGTTGTCGGTGTATGATTTTTTATGTCGAAGAAAAACATTTTTTTTTTACTTTGCATAGCACGGTAACATATCTCTCTCGTTATATATATATATATATATATATATATATATATATATATATATATATATATATATATATATATATATATATATATAAAGGTCCATAAATGACATGAAATAACAACAACATGTAAATGTCCATAAATGACCTCTCATAAATAAAAACCCTAAAATGGTGTAAAATAAATAAAAGTCCATAATGACATTATTTCAACAAAATAATATAAGAAAGAGTGTTTGAGAGCCCCTAAATGATCCATTTCCCTTGAAAGAACAAAATACCTCGAATAGAATGTTTCCATTAAATTAAACATGTTTTAAAAAGTAAAAAACATGAAGATCGGAGCAAAATAAGACCTTAGTTAGTATTATTTCAAATTGACTTAATAACCAAAGATGTCGTTCCAAATTAAGTCACATTATAAAGATGTCATTTTAGAGTCATTCAGTGTACCCCTCGTTGCTCAAGAATCATAGGTATTGAGGGCTGAAATAATCCCTCATGTAAACGATGGCAGGGGCTTGTGCCTGACCAGGACATTGAACCCAAGACCTCATTGGTTGAAAATAAACAAAACTCCGAACGATTGCGTGCACTCAAGTCTACCTAGACATATCATGAGCGTTTGGGGGCGACTTGTCATCTTTTCCAACAAAATGCCTCCTTCATCATCAAAAAGCTCAAAGAGAAGAGAAGAGAAGCATCGAGCCGGGGTCAGGGCGGCGGTCGGGAAGAGCATCGACACCGGTTATTTACAGACAACTGGTGATAAAAGTGGCCTTTATTTCCAGTTTTTTATAGAAATTTGGCATTGAAAGTGACTTCATTCTCGGGTGTTTGTATAAAATCGGGGATAAAAGGCTCAGGTATTGTCACACCCCAGAAAATATAACTAGCTTAGGGGTGTTAATCTTGCCACGTGTACTTGTAAATAAAGGAACATCACGCACTTTGAACACAATACATGAACAACCAACAATCATATATATATATATTAATATTTCCATCGTCTGTACAGAAAATTTACAGCGAAGCCAAAGAAAATAAAAATACATACGAGAGAGGACGGTCCCATCAAAGGACGTAGAGACCGACCTTCGCTATCCTACTACACGATACTCCTAACAAAGAAAAATGAAAGAAATAAATAAGAGATCTGTAAAACGGAAGACGCCGGAGACTCCATCCCAGCGCTCTCCTCTAGACATCAAAATGACTCCTTACCTCGACCTAACAACCACCATGGAACGTGAGTAATTTATAAATTTACTCACTGTGGATTTAGGTCCAGTCTTAGAGTTTATATATGATTCAAAGTTGGGCCAATCACACTTATTGAATATAATTTCTAATTAGGCTATATTTACCTAAGTGATGTTATGTTTAACCCTTTATTCAAGTTAATCAAATCTATCCATATAGACGATATGGAAGAAATCCAAAATGAAAAGGGGTGAATTATTATTAGATATAAAATTGTAGTACTAGTACGGAATATCAACAATACTCCCAAACAAATGAATTGAATCAAGGTAAAATCCCCAAATGTAAGGCATCAGGATCCGCCCCCTTAGAAGAGTCACGGGATCGCGCCGTCAATCTAAGGGTAGGTGTTAGATGGGTCATGGGATCGCGTCGCCAATCTAACAAATTCTGAGTTTCCAAAACGAAAACACTCTGGTGAAATTGAGTGGCTACAAACAGCACACACTCGGTCAAAAAGCGAACCGAGATGCCTACCTCACCAAAAGAGAAAATAAGAAAAACAAAGCACTCAGTCTCAGCTGCCATAAGGAAATAAGAAACCGACTACTCGTTTGAAATAATATAAGGGCCAAAGGAGAGCTCCAGACTTCCTCTGTACCAACTAGAGGCCAAAGGAGGAAGCCCATCGAATATTAGGAGATCTCGTAATATCGGCTATAGAAAATAGATAAAGAACAGAATAGCTCTAATACCTCACATATGGCACACACACTCTAAACTGAGATACCGAACCTTATTCACTCAAAAGAGGAAATATTATAATATTATATACTAATATGGATCTTAAAAATAAAACTCTTAAACTGGCACTACGAGCCATCAAGTGATGAACTCGTTTGGTGGGCATCAGTTGGATGTCTCTGGAGACAACCCGATAAGAATACCCCATGGGCTATGTCAGACACTGTGACACGTAAACCAAGCGGGTTGCCCTCAAATCACATCCAGCTAGTGATCATCGGCACGACACTCATCACTCTCGGTGAATAACTAATAGCCTATACAATCCGTATATTGGATCTTACATGCAATTGATTTAGAAAATAACAAAGTTTAATAATAGGTGAGGAGGAGGGTGCCAATGAAGGGTGCGTGGCAGCTCTCTATCGCTCGAGGTGACAGGGGTTCGAGTTGTCGTGTGGGACCGGGACCTATATTGGTCTTCGAGGTCGACAGATAACCCAAGGATAAGGGTAAATCGAGGGTTGACAGATGGAAGTGGAGATCGACATGACGGGGGTGCCCACGTGTAAGGCATGGGTGTACTATCTCTGGTTAATGGAGTGAGTGAGAGAGAAAAGAGGGGAGAATCAGAGGGTTTTCTCCTGCAGCAGAGAGATCGAGGGGCGAAGTCAGAGAAGAGAGAGGCACGAGAAGTGATCGAGGTAGAAAGAGAAAAGGAGAGAGAGGGAAAAGAGATAGATTTATGTAACTCGTTATACATTTGTTGAACCTTTATTTTATTTTTTGAGATTAATAATTTCATTATACTTAGCTGAATTTAATGAAATTTGGTGTACAATTTGTACTACTTTTATTTAATTTGTAAAATTTTATTCATCTATGTATTTTAAGCATATATCCTATTTTTATTTAGATACAAATTAATGCAAAATATTTGCGTTATTTACAAGATTTGATTTCAACTTTATTTGTACAAATGTATGGTTTTCTTGCCGAATTAGGATATCACTCTACTGGCGCAGGCCTTGACTTAGGGATCCTCTTTTTCAAATATATTTCATCTCCTTCCCCGTTATCTGCTAAGAACAATACTACATCTTTACTCTAAATTCTGTACTTAATACTATGTAAGTAGCAGAAGGCCAGCAGCTGTCCCAAATAAAATTGACACGAAAGATATGAAAGTCTGTTCAACAGGTACAGCTGTAGCTTTATATATTGACTTATTGAGGTAAAGCTCTGTGACGTGTAACAGGTATTACTAGTCAAACTCAAGTAAATCACTTGAGCCGTCAAGTATTATCTAATGTAGTGGTAAGACACAAGATTTTCATAGATGAGGTCTGATGTTCAAGTCTCGGCAGAGGCAAAATTTTAGAGAGAATTTTTCAAGTTTGTTTTCTAATTTCTTTGTGAGTGTGTGTTGTAAGCATTCGGACAATGAATAAAAAAAAATCACTTGAGAAAGTGGATTCGATAATCTATGATCAAATTAAGATCACAACTATTCCTACATAATTTATTTATGTCATTCATTATTCATTTATCGTAATATTTTATGTATCATTCACATTATTTTATTTATTCCTACATAATTTATTTATTTAAATTATAATTAAATTTAATGTTGTATAAATTTTATTAATGTTATATAAATTCTTCACTTATCTTGTGTAATTTATTTATTGTGCTCATCGTTTATATTTATATTTAAATGTTTCTTTATAAAACTCGTAAAATTTAATTATGGATAAAGGTTTTTAATTTGCTCAAAATTTTACGGGTTTTACAGGTATATAACAAAAGAATTAAAACAACTCTCCTATTCAGATAAGTTGTAAGTCTCAGCGTAATTTGCGGGTATTTGCAGAGTTGTTTGGCCAAAGGTTTGGAGTTTGAACCTAGTAAACCACAATTTTTTTTCCGTTGTTTCTGTTTGCCTTTATTTTCTTTTACAATTACTTATTTTCTCTATAATTATTTATTTTTAAAACAAAATGATTTGTTATATTAATTTGTATTATTTTTATAATACATGAAATAAAAAATAATTATGAAAAAATTATACAACACAAAACATTGCATCAAAAGTGTCTCAATTCCTTAATAATTTATACAGAACAAAACATTACAGTACAAATCAAAGACATCTTCAAGTAATAACAACAAAATTGTGATTCCTTCTACTTCAAATTCAAAGGACAGAACAGTTTTTTCGCTCTGTAGGTTAGATCTGGCAACTCATTTTTCAGGCAACATGTCTCCTAAAAGTTTTAGTAAACATGCAAAACTTTTGTTGCTCAATTCATTTTTGGCTTTTAAGTTGTACAATATAAAAACAACAGTTATTTTAGAAAATTTAGTACAATCATGAAATAACGGTACATCAGATTCCTTAAACACACTGTGCGGAATTCCAGGAATATAACATAATCATCTACATCATTTCATTCAAGTTTTCATCCTGCATACATGATGGATCATCTACAATTTCTGTAATTTCTATATTTTTCACCCCCTTCTTCATGACCTCTTACATTTGTTTCGGGTCTAAATTTTCTAATTTTTTTGTTCCATATTATTTCTCGATTTACTGCATTCTGACTCGTTCCGACATTCACGATTTCTTGCACAAGCTCTCCATGCCATACATAATTAGTGTACTGCTTCATAAATTCATGTTTGAGCAAATGATCTGTAACATCTTTGGCACATCAAAATTTCACCAAGTTCGGACAATCCAGACAGGGACAAGCAAGTGACTTTTCACCCATAGATATCATACTTTTAGTGGCACATTCTGCAAATTTTGCGATTCCTGTTAAGTATTCATCTGAAGTTCATTTGCTTTCATACATCCACAGACTCTAACAATCCATCTGAAAACAATAATATTCTCATGTCATCTTTACATCTATGGTTTAGGCTGTCTATTTCAAGTTATCACCATAAGGTTTTGAACTAGCCAACCATCCTAGCCCACTCTTGTAATGCTTCATCTCATTAGTGGACATATGTTAGTTACAATCTAGCATTTGAGAAAAATTCGACATCATTTGCCCTTAGTTCCCCAGATACGCCGACGCACATTTGCATGTACGTAGTGTTCTAAATTCGTGACGTTCCGTTCCAAACACGGCTTGGCACGCACGAAACGACACGGCACAGTATTTTATTATTTTTACAGTGTCGTTCTGTGTCGTGCCAAAAATTGCAAGGGATCGAAACGGAACGGCTAAGACACGACACATTTAGGCACGCAGTGTTTAAACGTGTCGTATCTTAACCGTTCCGTGTCTAAATGTGTCGTGTCTTAACCGTGTCGTGTCTAAACGTGTCGTCTCTAAACGTGGCGTGTCCAAACGTGTTGTGTCTAAACATGTCGTGTCTTAACTGTGTTGTGACTCGTGTCTAAACGTTTATTTTTAAAATTTATAAAGTTTAAAATAGAATAATAATAAATGCAAAAGAAAAGAGAAAAAAGTTACCCTCCTCCTTTATTTCGAACTTGGGACCGGCTATGTGAAATAACATAGGCGGAGTTCTAACTTTTTTTTTTGTTAGTATAGTTTAAGAAAATTAATTGAAATATTAAAATTGAAATGAAAATTATATCTTAATCCTTAAAAGTAGTGTTGTTGATTGTACATTGAGTATCCGTATTCTTCGTAGTTTTACATGTACGAATTGGAAGCATACGGATCTTGTATCTCCTCGACTTGTTGGCTTGGCTCTGGATTAGAACTAGATAGGCCAGTAACTTGTTCATGTATATCTGTGTCTATCCGTGCCTATCTGCGTTGCGTCGTGCCTACCCGTTTCTATTTGTGGCGTGTCGTGTCATCGTGTTGTGTCTAAATGTACCGTGTCTAGACGTGTTCTCGTATCGTTCCGTGCTGTGTTTTCATGTCGTGTCGTGTCGTGCCGTGTCTCTCCTCGTAAACGTTTCGTGCCGTGTCCTACAGTAGAAAACCTAAGCACGACACGCTTAAGACACGGCACGTGAACAGTGCCGTGTCGTGTCCCGTGTCGTGTCATTCCGTGTCGTTTTCAGACACACAGACACGATTTTGAGAACCCTACGTGTACGCACACATTCCTGGGAATAAAAGGAGAAATATTATATCGATTTTTCTCAAAGCTTGATTGCAAATATCGTATATCCATTAATACCAAATGAGACAAAGCATTCAAAAAATAGTTCCAAACAAGGACTATTTGAGATTAATCCCTATGGCCATGTTTGGTTGTGGAGTAACTTTAATCTAGATTAAATTACTTACTCCAAGTTAAGGTGGAGTAAGTTAATCATGTTTGGTGGATTAAGCTAATCCACCTAAAGAGGTGGAGTAACTTACTCCGAATTAATTTAAATCTTACTCCAACTTACTCCATCAATTTTACTTCACGTTTGATGGATTAAGTGTGGAGTAAGAGAGTTAATCCACCTCTTACTCCACAACTAAACATGGCCTATTGGATTAATCTCGAACGGGTATCGACCTAAATTATATATGTTCCAATATTTTGGTCTTATATGACAAAACCGATCTAAATTTATGCAATGCATATTATCATATTTTAATATTTTCTCATCATTAAAATTTTAAGAATAATTAGATATATAATGAAATTAACCTCAATAAATTCGAAGAAAAAAGTTGAATGAAGTGATGCTATTGTGCTTATGTCGGCTTAATCAATCGTTTTGTTGCTCCTTGTTGGAAAATCGCTAGCTGGACCAAATATTTGGCTATTGGTGTTTATCCATGGATGAAATTGTTTTGGAGGAGAAGAAAAAAAATGGTGGTTGCTGGATTGGGAAGATGGGAGTTGGCTGACACTGGGTTTTAGGATTTTAATTTGATTAACTTCTAATTCCAATTGTTTGTAAGCATCCAGTGATAAAAGATATTACTGTCGATTTTTTATAAGCAAGCAATGATAAAGAATTTAATTTCGGGTGTTTTGTGAAAATCAACGATAAAAAAATGAAGATTCTATGTCGGATCTTACCAAGAAATCGGTGACAAAATCTTTTATGTCAGTTGCAAGCAAAAATTCGGAGTTAAATCTTAGATTGTGTTTTGTTAATAATATTGTAAAATAGTGGTACCTTATCACCGAATTTTTAGTAAATAATCGGCATTAAATTTTCTCAAAAATAACTATAACGCTTGTGATATTTTTATTGTCGAATTTTACAGAAATCCTATAATAAAGGGCGGCACTAAATCTTATTTCTGTTGTTGTAGTGAAGACCAACACATTCTAGACAAAAAAAAAAAAAACAGTGACAAGTGTAATATTGAAAAGAGCTTTCACAACCAGGCATACAAAACAGTGCATGTGTTTCCTGAAGGACAGGAATAGCCGAATAGGTGCATTCAAAATTATAATTTAAATAAGTAACGGTCGAAATTTATAATATTTGAAATTAACATTTAATGGTGTCGAAATGTATAATAATGTTAAATAAAAATAATACAACATTAAAGCTCACAAGAAATATTCATGAGCAGATGAGTTAAATTTTAGAGAACATCGGTACAAGTTTAAACTAATAGTTCTGACAATTGGTGTTGTGGGATTTATCCAGGAAAATTTTCACAGAGGGCCAAGGTCCAAAAATGTTCAACAGATAGGGCCAATAGCACCCTAAAAATTGCACAGAGGATCAGAAGCGTGACTATTAGTTGCGCCTCTAAGAAAATTCGATCCTTTTGCTGAATTCAATACATTCTGCTGCTGTTTTTTCAAATGTGGGGCCTACATTTAGGGGCGCAAGTAATAGTTGCGCCCCTAAATGTTGCTGACAAATTTTTTTGCTAAGTTATGATTATTAATACTATATGCAAAAAAATTGTCAGCAACACTTAGGAGCGTGACTATTAGTTGCGCCCCTAAGTGGTAGGACCCACAACTGAAAAAACAGCTACAGAATGTCTTGATTTCAGCAAAAAAAAAAGGGAATCTCCTTAGGGGCGCAACTAATAGTTGAGCCCTTGACACTCTGTGCAATTTTTAGAGTGTCTCTGACTCTATCTGTTAAAATTCTTTGCTGCTTGGCCGTCTGTGAAAATTTTCCTTTATGCATGATCCGTACGTTGTTCCTATAATTATACTTTTCTTAATTTATTTTGTACGGTTGAAAAATAAAGGTTGTGGGGTAAGTTTAGTAAGTACACTTTCCTCAAAAAAAAAAAAAGTACACTTTACAACAACTCTGGGCTAGATTCTATAATAAATAGAAACAAAGGTAAAGTAAACAAAAGATTTGTGTGTGTGGTTTTTTTTTTTTCTTTTTGCAAATCAAGTCGCTGGTGCCCACTTTACTCACCACACATTTCTCCAACTAAATTCCAAATAAGTGGCCATCGTGATGGATCCATTGATAACTATTACAAGATTTCAAATACGTTAATTTTTTTAAATAAAAAATATGAACATATTCTTAAAATTTGTGAATTGTTGTTTCATTTGTGATGCATGCATTCGAGCGTTGTTCAATATATAACAAAAATCAGTAAACATACGTAGATTTTAGTTTAATGTTTATTTTATGCAATATCAATTGACATTAAAATCGAATAATGGAACTTGAAACACAATCAATATATATAAGATTAGAAATATGTCTTTGTTTTATGTCTTCAGTTAGGGTTCTCAAAACTGTTGGGATTTCATGTGTAAGTTCAAGATGACGAAAATTAAAATTTTTGCCTCTATTTAACTCAATACACAAAGGATCTTATTTATATAACAATTACAAGCAATATTATACTATGACATTTCATCAAACACCTCTTGTGCATCAACAAAACAGAAAATAATACATTTATTTCTTGCACGAGTGGATAAAAGGTTATACCTAAAGAGATATCCAGAAAATAGTTAACCATTTGTGAGAAAAACATATTTTAATCCAGGATTCCAGATCTGGAAAACAGATTGTTGTCACCTCTGTAGTTTGTAACTTTACATAAAATCCGTAATACTTTTGTATCACAAAATATAGTTTTCTAGAAACAAGACTTCATCATCTTTCTAATGATAGATAGCATGCACGAATCCATTCATCCAAATTTGAGATATGATATTTTGAATCTCAACAAAACAGAAAACTGGACACAGAAAATCCAGCACTGTACCCATTTTTCTTATTTTTGTTTACCTTAATAAAACGGTTTAAACTCCTCATTTTATTTTAGAATCTTTATCCACACATCATAAACTAATGTAGGAATTTTTTAGATTCACAAAAATCGTGATTCAAAAATTACCAAAGTGATTAAATGTCTTAAGAACCCAAAAGGGACAGATTTATGAACAAAAACTTGAGAGATAAGTAACTAAACACTTGTGCATTTAATTTAGCACTAATTAAATAGTCTAATTGCTATAAAATAAGCCTAAGCTCTGATACCACTGTTGGGATTTCATGTGTAAGTTCAAGAGGACGAAAATTAAAATTTTTTGCCTCTATTTAACTCAATACACAAATGATCTTATTTATATAACAATTGCAAGCAAGATTATACTATGACATTTCATCGAACACCTCTTGTGCATCAACAAAACAGAAAATAAAACATTTATTTCTTGCACAAGAGTGGATAAAAGATTATACCTAAAGAGATTGTCAAATCTCTTCGTAGAGAGGAGTCGATTCCTCTTCTAGGTCTCTTGGAAACCGTCGTCTTCCTTCTTCGGCCATGGAAGCACCATTGTCTCTTGGTTCACCTTGAACCTAAACAACAACCTAAAGCATCCTTAGATAGATGGATGTAGAGGTTAGAGCTTAGATCCAACCACCTAGATCTTCAATCTTCAATGAACAAGCTATTTAATTTGGTGGCTAAAGCTTGCAAGAGAAGGGAAAGAAGAACAATGGAGTTTTTTCTTTCTACACACAAGAGAGGGGAAATGAGGGTTACTATTCACGGATTACTATTCATCCCATTGTAGCAAGAGAGAGAAAAAATCATTTTTCATCTCAAACATACCCCTTTATATAGCCAAGCCCTAGGGCAACACTTGTGTTAATTATTTACACAAATGGCTATGACTACTCTTTTGTTATTCCCTAATCATATTTTGCAAGGATTTAATTTATGAGTAAATAATATTACTGTATTATTCTAATATGAATTAATTTATTATTCTTATAATGCTCTCAAACATTATACAAAATAATATTCACATATATTCTCATAAATTTATTTTATGATCTAAGCATGTCATTTTACATGACATGTTACTTTAACATTTTATCACATGCATTTTAAATCATACATTATGAGATTAAATACATCATTCAAAATGTAAAATACTTGTTGTTTTTGTTCAGTTGGTGTGACCTTACGGAGGATCTACGTCATCTTGGGATATAATATAAAATACTTTATATTATGGACTATAAGAAGTTATATCACTACATTATAGTCTCTCAAACGACATAGTCGTTACGTGCTTGATCCACTTAATTCGTGTCTATCCTTGTCTCATGATATTTTAAATAATATGCAAAATAGGATCTTGTCATTTTTGCATTATATTATTTTTTTGGTCTCTCAAGTGAATTATAAGTATAACTACATTAGTTATATTGCATGCAATACAATTTCACTTTACCAAGGGGCCCAGTAATATCATAACTCAAATAATTGAGGGACAATAATAATATTGACATATAAATTTCTCCCGCACAAGTTGTACATAACAAATTACTATATTATTCCAATCATTTGAATGGACTTTAATAGTAATCACATTATATACTTCTCATGTGAAAAACTTATATGTCTCATATATAAGATTCAAAGATACATTGGAAACATTAATGACACAAAAGTAATCCATATAATTCTCCATCTAGTTAGGTCATGTTCAGTATATAAAGAATCACCATTTTATATACTCATGTCATTGAATGATAATCACTTATCAACATTTATAGAACTACAATGTAATTTTAATTGACATGACAATCTTCATGGTAAATAATGTTCTCTTTAATTACCATGATTGTGAACATATTTAGGATTATATGTTTTCATCTAAAGAGTTTTATGGTTCAAGACCATGAGCATCTTCTTGAACGCTTCTAAAGATATAACATATCAATCTCAAGGAACATAAATGTATAATAACATTTAAAATCATAAACAATTCATAAATTCGTTATCAAAAAGATAACTTTCAAAACACACAACCTTCAAAAACGGGATGGGTCGGGTACTCGTGGATCTAACCAGTCCGGATCCACGGATCCACGGGTACGGCGGATTCACGGGTTCAACGGGACGGGTATGCACGGATCCGAACCCAAAACCTCCAACCCGGCCCGTGATAAACCCGGGCGGGTCGGATCCATCCAAATTTTTTTTAAATGTAAGAAAAATGTGATTTAGACTTAAACAAATCCTAAAAAATACCAAAAAATCCTAAAAATGTGCAAAAATTATGAAATAATTGTATGAACTATTTTGATAAAATATTTTATAATTATGTCATTTTTATTTATATTTATCTTTAAAATCGAATAATATTCAAATAATTTAGGGAAAATTATACAACTTTATAAAAATCCGAAAAAATGTATAAAAATTATGAAATAATTGTATGAACTATTTTGGTAAAATATTTTATAATTATAACATTTTTATTTATAATTATCTTTAAAATCTAATAATATTCAAATAATTTCAAAAAAAAACTATAAACTCCAAAAAAATCTGAACAATTGCAAACAAATATGAAAAAATGTCAAAAAATTATGAAATAATATTTTGAAATTTTCGAATAATTGAAAATTTTAAAAGTTACCCTCCTCCTTTATTCCGGGCTTGGGACCGGCTACGTGTAGTCACATAGGCGGAGTTCTAACTTTTTTGTTGTTGTCAGTATTCTTCCAAAAAATGTGATAAAAATAAAATGCTTCAAAATTAATAAAATAAAAACATACTATAAAGCACGCATGAAATCATTGCTCAAATACCACAAATCATCGTCTTCTACATACAGCAGAGTGTCAAAATCATCGCCAGCGTTAGTTCTTGGCATATTACTACTTTCTTGAGTGATAGGAGATGTGAGTCCATCAGGACTGGGATCGTGTTGATTCTGCTCTTCGGCATCAATCCAATCTTTCATACACACAAGTTGCTGGAAACGTCTTACACCCAACCTGGTGCGTTTGTCGGTCAAAATTTTACCTGCTGAACTGAAACATGATTCAGCAGGTACGGTTGACACTGGCACTGCATAAACATCGCGCGCCATTGCTGCCAACACTGGATATGCACCGGAATGTCACTTCCACCAGTCTAGGATGTCGATGTCGTCGTCTTCAAGGCTTCCCAAACAGTAGCTCAACAATTCATTGGTGTTGAGCATTTGAGGTTCATCATCTCGTAGCTCTCTAAGCAAGTCCGAAGTGTTGTTTCTGTTTGTAATAAAAATAATTCTAATTAATAAGTATTAAGTAATATGGTATACTGTGAGTTCAAAATTTAGTAAATAATTAAATATATTGCATTCATACCTTCGTGTGCGAGGTGTCGTAGTAGTCGTACTTGAGATATGTCGAGCATTGTAAATGTCGAACATAAAGTCGAATAAAGCATTTACTCCGTCTTTCGCTATATCATATGATAAGTTCAGATTTTTCTTGTACCTCTGAAGCAATCTTATGGTGTACTTCTTCTTGAAGGCCGGATGGAGACAATTCGCGACAATGGTGATAGGAGGTACCTCCTCCCAGTATTTGAGAAACTTCTCCTTCATTGCATCCACGATAGGAGTTAAATTACGATCAAGCTCCTCTGCATCTTCAAGTTGACGATAGACCTATGAGAATTGAAAAAAGAGTTACAAGAGGATGAAGAAATTAATGAAAAAAATGATGATTATTTACAAAATAGTTTAAATAGATATAGGTCGAGAATGAGATTACGTACCTTTGTGATGATGTACAGATGATGAAGCAAATCGTGTGCTGATGGTTTGTACGAGCATGAAAGTTTGATGGTGGCACTGAAAAAAACCTGGAGAAAGTCCTTCAATTTCTCAGTCGGTCCCATTCTCCCACGGTGAGCATCAGTTGTATTCCGTGAGTTGAATTGTGCAACATTTCATTTATTGCGTGCTTATACGGAAAACAACGAAGGAACATTCTATATGTGGAGTTCCAACGGGTATCGACATCCCATGGAACCATCAACTTATCCAAACCCAAACGTGAACATAATGCATGGAATTCTTGTTTTCTAATATTATTTGAATAAATGTGATGCAGTACATCTTTGAATTTGTAAATTAACTCTTTTATACTTTCAATTTTCATTCCATCTTTAACAGTAAGATTTAGAATATGACATGCACATTTTTTATTAAAATAATCTCCCATTCATTATGGGGTTTAATGCACGTATAAAATAATCAATAGATTTAATATTATTGCTAGCATTGTCAAAAGAAATTGAAAAAATCTTGTTTTCTAAATCCCTTTTTAAATTATATTCATACAAAACATTAATTATGGCTTGGTAAATAACGTGTGCGGTGTGCGGAAAATCCAAGTTATGAAAACATAGAACTCATTTCTGCAAAAGCCAATTTTCAACAATATAATGTGCTGTAATACAAAATATCCTAAACCATGCTTACCTGCGCTCCAACAGTTAGATGTGATTGATACATTATAGTTGGCGTAACAAAAAATGGCTAACAGCTCATTTTTCTTTTCTAAGTATTGTTTCTTGATTTCTTCCACCATTTTGTGGTGGTGAAATTTCTTGTACAATACTTGGCCACAACCTTTTATCATTAATCTGGCAAAACTAGGACAACAACCCATACTAATTGGTTGTTCTTTATGGGCAATGTATCTGACAAATTCACTTAACATTTTTTTTCATCATATTTGGCCAAGGTTCTCGAACCGTCTGGGTTAATATTGCTTTGCACTAACCGATGGTCAGGTAGTTCCTGTGGTTCCTCACCTTTTTCAGCATGCTTGTCAGCATGCTTTTTGAATGAACTTAAACCACTAGATTTTTTGTAAGTGAAATAACTTGCACATCCTTTTACCTTGCACCATAAAGTCGAAACAGTTCCGCTTGCATCCTTTGTTGTTTCGTAGTAACGCCACCATTCTGCATCGTATTTGGGTGCGGTTGTTTTCTCTTCTTCTTCTGTGACGGCTCTACCTGCGCTTCTTGGATATCTGGTGATGCCTCTGACGATGGGGGGACAATTTCGTCGACAGACGAGGTCATATTTGTTGTTGGCATTTGAGGTTGTGTGGTATCAGTCATTGGTGTGAACGAAGGGAGTTGAGTCTGTGGAACGGTCTCTTGTGATACGTAGGGATGATTAGGGTATAACAATAAGTCAATAATAACAAAAAACAACAATGAATTAATGAATATAAACAACTATGAAATAAAAAAGTAAAAATATAGGCGGAATTTCTTCTAGTCATGTAATAAAAAAATAAGAAGCTCTGATAATAACTAGTGCCAATATAAAAAAATTAAACAAGTAGGCGGAATTTCTTCCAACCATGTAACAAAAAAATAAAAAGCTGTGGTAATGGCCAGTGCCAATATAAAAAAATTAAACAAGTAGGTGGAATTTCTTTCAGCCATGTAATAAAAAAATAAAAAGCTCTGGTAATGACCAGTGCCAATATAAAAAATTAAACAAGTAAGCGGAATTTCTTACAGCCATGTAATAAAAAAATAAAAAGCTCTGGTAATGACCAGTGCCAATATAAAAAAAATTAAACAAGTAGGCGGAATTTCTTCCAGCCATGTAATAAAAAAATAAAAAGCTCTGGTAATGACCAGTGCCAATATAAAAAAAAATTAAACAAGTAGGCGGAATTTCTTCCAGCCATGTAATAAAAAAATAAAAATTACGAAAAGAATAATGCAGAAATAAAAGATAAGTTAAAAATAAGAAATGCAAAAATTTAAGCATAGAAATCTACATTAAATCTTATCTACCTTTGAATAATGTAGAAGTTGCACGAAAGAATGTCGAAATTTCGTTTCTTTTTTACACCGAACCGAATAAATGTAAATTAACTAAATATCTAAGATTACTTAATTAAATCTAAAAGTATTATAACTTAATAACTTATAAATTTAGAAATTAAAATTTTGAGAGAAATGAGAATTGAGAATTGATTTGAGAATTTGAGAAATGAGAGAGAATGAGAATTGATTTGTGAAGAATGTGAGAGGTAGGGGTGCATTTATAGAGGGGGATGAGAATTTGAATTTTAAAATTTTTTTTTTGCATATTATTATAATATATTTTTTATTTTTTTCGAATTTTTTTGATTTTTTTTATTTTTTGAATTTGATTTGACAAAAGGTAAAATAGGTTAATAGGGGTATAAAATTGAATTTTTTAAAATAATTTCTGCACAATATTTTTATATTTTTTTTTTCGAAATTTTTTAATTTGATTTGACAAAAGGTGAAATATGGGTCAAAGGGCTGTCACGGGTCGGGTAGCACGGGTCTGGGGGGCGGGTCCACGGGTCAGGTAGGGTGGATCCACGGGTCGGGCACGGGCGGATCTAGGCACGGGTCTACACGGGTCGGGCACGAGCACGAGTCCAGACAAATTTGAAGGATTTGGGGCCAATTCGACCCGTGTTAGATCCGTGGATTCGAAATCCACGACTCGAATCGGATCTGAGCACGAATACGGATCGAGCACGATCCGGACACGGACGGATAGACCCGCCCGGATTTTTTGAGAACACTCACTCTTCAACAAACACTAAAATCGATGCCAAAATCAGATAATTTAACGGGTTCCTTAATTTGCGTCTTCTATATAAACTTGAAAGCAACATCAAAAACAGAAAAGAAGGCATTTGGCGGCTCCTCTCCTCGGCTGCGCGCGCTCTCTCTCTCTCTCTCTCGCAAGCTGGCATTAATTGTGTCTCCAAGTCGAAAGGAAAAGAAGAAAGGGGACACAAATTAAGGAAGAAATTGCGTGGGCCAGCAGATCCAAGTGCGACAAAAGCTGCCAAATTTGGTGCGTCTTAACTTTCAATTTCTGTACTTACAATTTTCTCCTCAATTTCTGTACTTCAATTTTCTCTTCATCACCTGAAATCTATCAGAACATTGTTCATTGTCGTGTTAATTTCTCTCTCTTCCTCCCTTCTCTTACAAGCTTCGTATTCTTCTAATCGATTTTTCCGATAACATTTGGCATGCAATTACCTTGCAATTACAGTCGAATATGATTGTGTTTTCAATTTTTCTGTTAATTGGTAACTGGGTCTTCCTCGAAATGCGGTTTTCTTATTTTAATATTGAAAAATTTGTAAGTGACTAAGCGTGGGTGACGTGCATTCACATATATTTCCGAAGAAAATGGGGAGTTGTTTTCGTTAGCTGGCTTGCATTTTTGTTCCATATGTGATAATACTATAAGTGTTTCAAACATACAAGTTATCAGAAACTAACAATACAACTCTGTTACTCTTTTGTTAAAAGTGGTTCAAATTTTCATGTACTATTTTATTATGAGCGATCTCAATGTCAAAAGATCTAGTTGCATAGGTGATGTTGACATAACTTTTGATCTGAATTGAGTAATGAAACTTGAGCTGTGTTTTGTATATGCAATCTCAATAGACGGTGGCTTTTGTAGTCACTGGCTTTTAAATAAAATACAAAGACAAAACTTCTTCACCTACCCAACAAAAAACAAAATAAATAATTTGTCTGTATACAATCATTCAAGAATTTAAGATTTTATTATACATCTGATCTGTACATAAAGTATTTTTTTGATACATTGAGTTACTTGTAAAGGATTGCAATCAGCTTCTTATGTGCTTAGATTTGTGCTATCTTTTGATAAGATCCACTTTAAGGTTTGCTTTACATAAAAAGTTGGGGGGCTTTTTGGTTCCTCCTTTGAGCTAACATCATATCAGGTGAAGGCAATATACAGTTGCAGTGACATCACTTTTCTTTTTATTTTGCAGTGATTTTTTATTTTCATTTTATTTTGCAGTGATTTTTATTTTTTTTATTTGGTGAGTCCGAACCTTTAACAAATCTTCCTATAATTAGAGAAGTCCTAAGTTACAGAAAAGAGCTAATAATAGAATGTATAATCCATCGTTTGAGCAAACTGAGATACTTAGCATGCTAGTTAATTAATCTTCTTCAATTTTGTCTTATAGGTAAAGATCATCAAGAGTGATGGGTTGCTTTTCTTCAAAACAAATTAAACATACACCTGGTTATGAAGATCCTGCTTTACTCGCCTCTGAAACCTCTTGTTAGTCTCTCTCTCTCTCTCTCTGAGAGACACACACACACACACGCACACTTGCAGACAAAGAGACAGAGACAGACACAAACAGTTTTGTATTAGTCTCGAGGGCTGATGCACAATTTGAAGGGAAATAGAATGGTAACGTACTTGATATCAGTGTAATCTGAACTGTATCAGTTCTCAATTGAACTAACCACACTTGGTACCCTACTGTGATATGATATATTTAGATGTATTTGTAGGTATTAGTATAAAAAAAACTAAAGGTTATTGTTTCAACAAGTTCATTTTTGTCCCTCAATTTCCTGCTTTCATCCTTTGGTAATACTGTGTAATTGAATGTTTATCTTCTCCGAGGCAGTTACTGTGAGTGAGGTAGAGGCGTTGTACGAGTTGTTCAAAAAATTGAGCTTTTCAATAATCAAAGATGGTCTTATTCACAAGGTAAATGATTTCTGGATTAATCCCTTAGTGCTCTTCTGGAATTTCTATAGTTTTTTTTTTGAGGAAACTGGAATTACTATATAATATGATTAAATTGACTTTTGCAGCTTATTTATTCATTTAACAATTTTTTGGCAGGAAGAATTTCAACTTGCTCTTTTCCGAAACAGTAATAAGAAAAATCTCTTTGCTGATAGGGTACTTTCTCTTCTTCTGTACCTCCCTAGTTGTCAGAAATGTTCGTTTTTGAATGTTTTATTTCCTAATAAATCATAAATATTCTAATGACCTTTGTGTGTGCAGATTTTCGACTTGTTTGATGTGAAGCGAAATGGAGTAATTGAATTTGGCGAATTTGTTAGGTCGCTCAGTGTATTTCATCCTGAAACCTCTGAATCAGAGAAAACGGCATGTACGTATGTGACTAGTTTCATGTTATTTTATTCCCCAATTCACTTAGAATAACATATATCGCTAACTTACATTTTGATTAATGACAGTCGCTTTTCGGCTTTATGATTTAAGGCACACTGGCAGCATTGAACGAGTCGAGGTAACTTAACAGTTTGTTTTCAAATTATCAGAAAGATATTTTAAATGATGTTTTAAAGTTCAATTTGAAATGAATGTTGCCCCTTATATGGCTTTCTGTCTTTGTCTTTGCATTATGTAGTTGAAGGAGATGGTGTTAGCTCTCTTAAGTGAATCAGATTTGGACTTAACAGAGGAGATTGTCGAGACCATTGTGGATAATGTAAGGAGAAAATCTCATACATCATGTCTTTCAACAGATTTTCTTAACTTTTTTATTGCAAAACCAATATTGTTCTTTATATAAAACGAGCTGATCTACATTTATGAGCAGACATTCAAACAAGCCGATTCAAATGGAGATGGAAAAATAGACGAGGACGAGTGGAAGGACTTTGTCAAGAGAAATCCTGCTATATTGAAAAATATGACTCTTCCTTACCTGTTGTAAGCCGGTTTTGCAATTGACACCCTCAAATCTTCAAAATATGTTATAACTGTCAGTTGTCTTACTAAGCCAGAGAGACTTTTAGCCATCCCATAAAAAGGCACATTAATTACCTCAAGTAAATATTAAACTATAAAGAGTAAAACATAATTTTAGTTAATTGTGGAATTGCATAGGATAGGAACCCGCTTCTTGCTAATGTCAATTGTCCATAGTAAATATCACACATTATTAATTTATTTCTATTTCTCTTGAATTTTGGTTTTTCAGTGCTGATGTGTTCGTTATTAATGCTTGATTACAAATGCAGGGACATAACCATGTCATTTCCGAGCTTTATCGTATCCTCTGAAACTAGTGATGCCGATATGATGATCTAAATGCAATGTAAATTCTACCATTATAGAACTTACTGTGCAAGATCAACTGATCACAGGTCTCTGAGAGGTGAAGAAGCGATCTACAAGGCCAATAAAAGAAATCAGTGAAGATTGGGATAAGAAAAAGAGAACCAAAGACAAGCATGCATCGACGAACAACCGTTCTGTCAGGTGAAAATAAGATGCATTCAATTCGACTGCATCTAAGTTGAAGTTTTACTAACAAGTAATGGTTTTATTACAAGCTTACAAGCTTATTTAGTTATTAGATGTTCTGTTAGTTATATAGTTTAACTCTGTTGTAACATGTAACTTACATATAATTAATTTGGATCTGAAGCATCTAATATTAGGATTTTAGGCCATCAACTATATATATAATTGTGCAATATTTTGGATATTATGAATTTCACTGTGCGAATGAACAATACGAAGAACAGTGTTTGAACAATATTTGCTTTGCTTTCTCGCGCGGAGCGCGATCCTTGACTAGTTATTTCACAATGTGCAGAAGAAATAAGGTATCACTGTCAGATCTTATGTTAGCCAGCTTAAATATGTTTTATTAAAGATAAAATAAGAATCTTTAGGTGCTAACATAACTCTGAATTTCCTGTATCATAATTAATCTGAAATTTCACTTCAAATTTTGATAAAAAAAAAAACAAAAATCAAGTTTACATCACTATATATATAAGTACTATATAACCTAATCATGAATAATATTTGCTACTATGAATGGAACGTTTCTTTTGGAAAGCTTCTTTTTGCTTTTTTCGTTTTCTTCTGCTTGAAAGTTTCATGTGCTCTATGTCGGCCAAAATCTTTTGCTATATGAAATTAAGGCTGTCATCTTCAAATAAAGTTTAATTTCGAATTATTTAAATTAATTATTTTATTCTAATTATATTAAAGTTTAATATAAAAATGCATGGGAAAAATCAACAAAAAAATATAATAGAATTCAGCATCACTGTGGCAGAACAGCGCAACAAACGTAATGACAACAACTTTTGCTGTGTAATATTCAAAAGCTAAAATCTTTTTCACGGAAAAGTAGTACTGACCAGAAAAAAAAAACATTTATTTTTCTAGGTATTAGGTATAGTGAGCTATAATTGACAACTTTATAGCAGAACGCAAAAGGTGGAAAATAATAATGAAAAAAGAATAATGTGTTTGTGGAGCAGAAAATGATAATTAATAAACGTGTTCTCTCTCGTAATCATAATTTTTTTGAGAAAGAGGTAGCATGTCAAGTTTGTACGGAGCCAACTGCAATTTGAAGAAGTATCGGACGGTTAATTGTTATGAGTTACATGTTGAATTTTACGAATCGAGAATGAAACAGAGTTCAGGTGGGCTCTTAGAGCAGTTCCGTCCCTGATTGTTGTTAGTATTTTTTTTTAAGACAAAAATAAAATTAATTCTCTAAAAAATTATCATAAAAAGATCTTCCAACTGAAATCAAACATACAATATTGTATATGAAGGGAGTAGTGCCTTAAACATTAAAATTAGTACTAAAGACTGATTCTCGTTACATTTTTTATCTGAATTTTGGTTCCTTCGTATTACTAAATAAAATAATCGGATTGAAATGCTCCTATGAGAATAAATGACATGAGTTGTATATGTTTGCTATTGTCTAAATATAATAAGAAACAGTAGTGCGTGCTATGTAATAAAAAGATATTTTAAAGGAAAATTCTGTGACGAAAACCTAATTTGACACGTCTACACAAAAGTGAGAAAATGACATTAAGTGCTATATGCAAGAACTTTCTCCTGTCACATTTTATAATCCAGAGTATCAGATGTCAAAAAGAGAAATGAGAAAGATCAAGGAAAACTATATTTCACGATAAATACATTATTATGGGGATACTGTCTTCATTTTATCATTTACTGAAAACGATGTCCATAGTGGACACTTGCAAACGACTTTATGCTGCGACAACTACAAGTCTACAACTGAGATAATTATATATGTGGTAAAATTAATATACTAATTTGACCTACTTCACATCATCAGTTCTATTCAGTATCTCCCTATTAAACTTTTAATGATAACTTTTACAAATGTTTCTCTTTCGTATATATATAAAGGGATACATCCAAGTACTTAAACTCTTAAAGCAATATTTTTTTCTGATAATTTGTTTGCACGTCTAACATGTTAACTTATACAGGGGTGGAGTAACAAGCAATTTTCAGCACGATTTTCAAGAGCTTGTCTGGCACGAAATGATGCAGCTAAGTGTCACGGTTTAACAACCGTAACAGAATATCTGGTAAATGTCAAGCTATGCTTTTACTTTATGTTAAGCTCAGACCAGTCAGCTATAATAAGAAAAAAAACACAAGATTGTATTTTTTTATTTTTTGGGTTCCATGATAAAATATTTTACACATTGAATGAAAGCCAGAATGTCAGATTATTAGTACCAAAATAAGTAGCCAAATAACTGTTACCCCCTTTTAACATCAAATCAAGTCGCTACTATGGCTACATGCTTCCGTTTAACAGGAACAGAAAATTTTACACAGATCCAATTAAACACCAGATATTTTGAGATGACACATCTGTGCATCAGCAATAGATAAGAACATGGCTTGTGTGACAGCATCAATGACAACTTCCTCTAAATTCACCGAACCTTTAACTAGCTAGCTATAAGTAGCTACGGTTCAGAAGTGCGTCAATTGAAACCAAGAACCTGCGACCAATTAGCAGAAAAATCATGTGGCATCATTCTTACAATCACAGCCACTGTAAAGAGCATGCTTTTATCAAACAAAGACATGATCAGTGACAATTATTTTGCAAATTCACAATCTCAGTAATGCATTTATCAAGTATTGCACATTTTGTTCCAAGCTAAATAACTTGCAACCTTGGCTCGCCGTGATACATTCCTAAAGTCAGATCGAATTTAGGGCCTAAGATGCAAGATCAACTTTACAAGAGGAAAGGAAATGGAACTTGCTTTTGGAATTGACAGAAGTCACTGATGATGTTGTAGCCAAAAAAATAACTTCACTATAGAAAACATGAAACTGACGATGAAAACTTCCAGAAAATTCATTCTTTGTTTCGACTATCAAATGTATCGATTCCTAAGCTAGTTATTACAATACCGGTAATCTCTAGATTCTAAATTCAGTTCGGGACGCCACCACTGGTGAATCCCGTGCGCTGTCTTGAAATCAGGTGAATGGCTCCAGTTAACATTCAAAGCAGCGGAAGGAAATAGATGAAGTGGCTCAGATTCATTTCCAAAAACATTCAAAACCAAATCCCGAACTGAGTTCTTGGTTGCTGTTCTCCCGACACTTTTTGCACCGATTTCTTCCATCTTTTTTCTATGCTCAAAATACCCAATATACTCGGAGCAAATACTATCTGCATGGTTTACATACAAATTTGGGACCCACAATGCTAACATTTCAAAACAATCGTTACTCCTTTTGCTATGTTTTTTCAATACTGAGGCAACCCCAGCTGTGACAAAACTATTTGCAATTCGAATCCCAGATTTGACCTTGGTGTCTTTTATCCTCTCAATTGGGGCTGATAAAAATGGAGGATTAAATAGGAAAGATTTAATGTAGACAGTTAACTTGGCCATGCTTTTGGCAGCAAGAATTGCAATAGCAGATCCTAAAGAGTGACCTGCAAGCCAAATCCTCTTGTACCCATAAGTGTACACAAGGTAGTTCAAAGCTTCGTATCCAGCCCTGTAACGGGTTGTATTTTCAAGACCATTCTTCAAAATGTGTAGATCTAGTCTGAGGTCACGAGATAATGTATGTTTCTTGGCTATGGTGCCTCTAAAAGCTACGACAAAGGTAGGTACATTTAATGAATGATTGTCCGGAACTGAACCCGGTATGGGAACCGGCGGGGTAAATTGATAGACCACACCAAAGATGGAACTGTCAGTATCATCTACAAGGATCTGGAATGGGATGAAATGGAAATTCTGGTACCAGGCAGGCGCACGGGCTTCAGGCCCATACCGGTTCTGTTGTCGGTCCCGCTCTAGCACATATACGCCTTGTACCAGGCTTGCCGCGACCGATCTCTGATGATTTGGACAGTCCCTGTTCAATTTAACAAATTTTACTTTTCAAAATGGTTTCAATATTTGAACTCCATATAATTGTTGATGATATAGGGTAAAAGGGCAATAGATAATCAGGTCAAAAGAAAGAATTTCCATAGAACATCAGTCCCACACAAAACATGTAGATATCCAGAAGCGGGATTTTAGTACTTACCAGTAGGGTACCAACATCTGAGTTTCGAATTATACCAGCTTGAACAAACTTTTATTTAATATTAGATTTCCATTGTGGCCATTTTGGTAGCATACGACACCATAGCATGTGAAAGACGAGTACTTGCTACTGAAATATGTCCACATTTTTTTAAATAAAATTTGAATGAAATACAACTCACCAATTAATGGATGTCAGATGAGTGGGCCCAGAAACCTCAAATGAATCCCGCTGTGATGGCATTTTTGTAACAATCTTCTTTTACTTCTCCAAGTATTTTCCTCCAGATCTAGATATCGAACATCAAGAAACTATTATTAGAAAAGAAGCTGGAAAGTGCAACCATTGTAGAAACTACACATCTGATAAATAAGGGAAATTTCTTATGAAAGAAGAAAGATCAGGTTTATTAAAAAAATTAAAAGTTTTTGGGCATGGATGAAAAAGTCAAACAAAATTAAAAACCTTCATGAGCTTAAGCAATCGGGCATCTTCCCAACTAATTAACCAAACGTAACATTTGACCTTATGAGAAAAACTCAGACACATATTCGCTTAGTTAATCCCCTTACTTTACCATCTGTTTTTGAAATTCCAAAAGAAAAATCCTTGTTTCACGAAAAAAAACACAAAAATGTTTTGCTTTCTTAGTTGCAATGTGCAATTTGCCCTTAATAACAACAGGAAATCGCAATGTAGGTCGTACAAGGACCAAACAAATACAGAAAAAAAATAAAGAAACAAAGAAAGGTACGACAATCAGGCAGATGAATGGATTTACTTAGCTGTCAATAGATTGATCAATTTGTAAAGGTAAAAGTTGAGAAGATCTCGTTTCGTTGAGAAGAGATAAAACTTACGACCTTTTTTAGCGTTTAACCAATCTCTAATGGAAAATATTAACCACTGTAGTTGCAAATTCCAAGTCTTTTCTTACGGCGTTCGAAGTTCAAACCAGTGATTTTAGCGAAAACCAAGTATCAGCGAACAGAAATTTAATAAGTTAGACCCGGTCTATGGAGCTACTAAATCACTGATTTCTAGGTCCCACAACAGCATTTACAACATAGAACAAATATAAGGGTTCTATCCCCGGCAGCAAGATCTCTTGATCTTTTTTTATTTTTATTTTTTATTATTTTTTTGGAGATTTTTTTATTTAAACAACTACTCATTGTTTGTTTGTTTGCAGAGGTAAACAGACGGGAGATTAGATTTAGATTAGAGTTGTAAAATTACTCGCCGGGTCAATCCATCCGTGAATCTGCCCGTGCCTGACTCGTCCTGTGGTTCAGATCCGATCTGATTCGTGGTTGGCTGATTCACGGATCTAGCACGGATCGGATAGGCCCAAAATCTTCAAATCCGTGCCTACTCGGACCCGGACCCGACCTGTGGAACCGTGCAGAAATTCAAAAAAAAAATAAATTAATTAATTAATTAAAAAAAATCAGAAAAATTCGAAAATATATATATATTAAAATAATGTGCAGAAATTTTTTTTAAATTCAAAAATTCGAAAAATAAAAAAAAATAGAAAAAATGGACGGATCCAAACCCGACTCGCCCAGCCCAGGTTTATCACGAGTCGGGTTGGAAGTTTTAGGTTCGGACCCGTGGACCCGTTGTACTTGTGAATCCGGGCGGGTCGGATCCACGGGTACCCGACCCGGCCCGTATGTAAAACACTAATTTAGATATCATCGGCTGTCGTGGTTGTGATGGCCGTTCACTTCCGTAGTTAATTCGGATGGTTTTATCAATGAACGGTTGAGATTTAATGCAGAATTATATATTATAATAGTATTTTGTGAGATTCAAATATAGCAGCGGATACAAATTCGAGAGATTAGTGTCTTTAGATTTCAAAATGAATAAAATATTTCTGGCAAAATTACTTTCTAAAATTTGAGATTCAAATATAGCAGGTAAGAAGAAAATTCCAGTACGATGTAGCATGGAAAAAATGTTTGATTGGAGACATTTTTTTTTTTTTGCGCAAATGAGGAGACAGTTGAACATTTATTGGTTTTTTGTCCAATGATTAGTATAAAATGGAATTAAATTGCAAAACACAAAATTATTAAGATTTAATGGTATATTGATGCATCTATATATACATCTATAATAAATTCAAATTAACAAATCTAGCATTAATTCTTTTCACTTTTATCTCGTAATACTTACTTCGGTGAATTAGTTTACGCTGAAATTGTGTAGTTACTTGTGCGTTACTTCTAAATTTTCTTGCATTTATATCAGTTCAAGATCCAACCAATTTAATATGGATTGAAATTGTATCATGTTGCCACATTTTGCTGGAAGCTGATCTTCTACCGCGCAGCACCGACGGAAGGTCCAGATTTGATTCAGGGAGTCTGATATTATAAAATTTAGCTTGCACGAATCTCGATGCAAATCAAAGACTGAAATTTGCTGCGCGGTAGAAAATCTCGATTCCATTTTGCTGTTCTGGTACACAAATTCTTCAAAAAGAAACATCACCAGACTCGTATGGCTAGAATAGTGCAATTTCTTTTATTATTATCTTTTGGAGAAAAATGAAAGTTTTTGCTCTTATTTATTCGTTGAATAAAAAGTTCAATTACATGAATGAGATTCTTGTAAAGAAGAGAGAAACAAACAAATTGTATTCTTCCATAACTTCTTGTATCAAGTCATTTCATCTTTACTCTCATCTCTAAAGAGTATGTTGTATATTTCTCTCCATAAGATAAAACATGCAGGCGTTCGGATTCTTTCCATTTGTTACTGTGCAGATGGAAAAATAAAAATTATGTTGCATGTCTGATTCATTACTGATATCAGAAAAAATATTGACTGACAATTAAACGTGAAAGCTAACTTTCTCAATTTTTATGTTGCAAAAATACATTATGTTGAGAAAATTAGTGCATTTTCATTTAAACATCACAATCTCACGCGACGAGTCGTGTCGCTCAAACTCGATTCCATTGGATCACTCAACAGTCTGCTCTCGCAACTCTCGGACCGACGATCCCCGACCCTGCTCCGCTCTGCATGGGTGCCTCCGTCCTCCCTCTTCTCCTCCACAGGTCACGGCTCTGATCTCTTAAAACTTGTGTCGCAACAAGATAGGGATAATTAAAGATTAAAAATTATAGCTCATTCCTCCTTTCTAGTTTGGCAGTTCCTGGTAAAGAATTAGACCAGATATTTTAAGATATATATATATATATATATATATATATATATATAGAGGGGGATCCATTGGCCTCCTTTTTCGTAGCCTCCTCTAGCCTTCTCGTCAAAATCAATGAAAATGGTCGATCCGGACCGTTGAAAACATTCTTCATACTAATATAGACTTAGAGACCAAATTTTAGATTTTTTTTATTTTTTTTACTATTTTATCGGACGGGTTGAAAATTGGATTTATCTAACGACTTATAGACATCCAATTTTCAACCCGTCAGATAAAATAGTAAAAAAATTCAAAAAAATTTAAAATTTAGTCTTCAAGTCTATATTAGTATGAGTAATGTTTTGAACGGTCCGGATCGGCCATATCATTGATTTTGGTGGAAAATAGGGCTGGAGGCTACGGAGTGGAGGCCACGGATCCCCCCTCATATATATATATATATATATATATATATATATATATATATATATATATATATATATATTAATAGTTCTTTTTATTTGGAAAAGTTGACCTTGACTGCCAACAGATATGTATAGTTTGTTGTGACAAACACATTGAGTCTCGCCAAAAGTATTTGTTCAATTTCAGAGTGAAAATAGAGTTGAAGAAATAAGATTGTATTATTTATTATTGATTAATATCTTTACAAAATGAATATACATCATATATATGCGATTTTTTTACTAGCCGTTACAGATCTCTCCTTTTATTTTTTACACCAACGGTCATTTGACTGTTAAAGGCCCAATTACCTATATACTTCTATTTATTATTTCTCAACTTTTTCTCAAGCTAAGATTATAGAGATCGTATAATCCTAACTTGCTTGTGATATTATCAAAGGTCTTAACGCTCAAACCTTTTGTAAGCACGTTGGTTAATTGGTCTTGACTTCTTACAAAAAGAGTTTCAATCTTTTAGCTTGAATTTTTCTCTTATGAAGTGGCAATCCACTTCAATATGTTTATCCATTTGTGAAAGACGAGATTTGTTGCAATATGTCTTGTTGTTTGTTTGTCACAATACATTCTTATTGGCTCTACACTTTTAAAGTTTAAGTCGGCTAGAACTTGCTTGACCCATGTCAATTCACTTGCGATGGAGGTCATGGCTCGATACTCTGCTTTTGCGCTTGATCATGCAACAATTTTTGTTTCTTGCTCTTCCATGTGACTAAATTTCTGCCTACAAATGCAAAAATAAATTATTGATTTCCTATCGAAACCTCTGCACAATTTGCATCTGAACAACCACATATATCATTAGTATCATTTTTTCTCATCCTAATTCCCTTTATGGAAATATCCTTTATGTATCTCAAAATTATATTAATAGCATCTAGATGTGGTGTTCTAGGTGCATGCATGAATCGACTTGACTCACCCAAAAAGATAAGTCTGGTCTATCTACGATTAAATAAATTAATTTTTCAACTAATCTTTGAAAATAATTTATGTCTTCTAGTGGTTCACCATCTTCGGTGTTAAGTTTTAAATTTGGATATATTGGAGTGGTGGCCGACTTGCATCCTGTCTTACAGTTTTTCTTGAGCAAATCAAGTGTATATTTTCTTTGACATATAAATAGCCCTTTCGGGAAATAAGCTATTTCTGTTACAAGAAAATACTTTAAGTTGCCCAAGTCTTTAATTTCAAATTTTTCTTTAAGATTCTTCTTAATATGGTCAATTTCTATTTTGTTGTTACCGATTATGATTATGTCATCTACATAAACCAAAACCACGGTCGTACCATAGACATCATGTTTGATAAATAAGGATGTATCGGCTAAACTCATTTTTAAATTGCAATATAACAAAAAATGATTAAGCTTGCCATGTCATGCTCTTGGAGATTGCTTTAGCCCATATATCGATTTCTTTAACCTACAAACAAGATTAGAAATACCTTCTTTTTTGTGACTGGGTGGTAGTGTCATGTACACTTCTTCTTCTTCTTCACGTGTTCCTTGAAGAAATGCATTCTTTACATTCATTTGATGCAAGGTCCAATTCTTGTTTGTGGCAATGGACAAAAGGATTCTTACCGTGTTCATTTTGGCTACGGATGCAAATGTTTCATAATAACCAATATCGTAAGTTTGGGTACAATCTTTGGCTACCAACCTAGCTTTATATCGTTCAATAATATCATCACTATTGTGTTTGATCTTATAAATCCATTTGCATCCAATCAGTCGTTTAAAGTTTGGTATAGTACATAGCTCCCAAGTTTGATTTTTTTCTAAGGCATGAAGTTCATCTTCCATTGCCATACACCACTTCGGGTCTAACCTTGCTACCTCATAATTAGTTGGTTCTTCATTTTTTTATAGTGAATTCAAGAATACATAGTTCTCATGGGTAATATTATTGTAAGAAACATAATCTTGTATAAGATGTTGTATCGAATATGTGACATAGTCCTTTAGTCTTGTGGAAGGTTGAGGTTGTCGACTTGACCTTCTCAACGGTTCTTATGCCTCTTATATTTGTCCAGAATACGCTTCTGATTATCATGTTTGTGCTTTGGATCCAGATTGCGCTTATGACTATCATGTTTGCGCTTCTGATTGTCCAGTTTGATTTTTTAACTGTCATGTTTGTGCTTCTGATGTCATGTTTGTGCTGAAGATTGTGTAGTTTCTTCAGATCTTTGATTACTTGTCTCGACATTTCTTTCAAGAAGAACTTCTCTTCTTTTCAGATTAGTATCACAACCTATAATAAACTCATTTGGTAAAAGTTGATTCAACATATCACTTCCACCCCTTTTATAAAATGGTTCATTCTCAAGGAACGTTACATCTCTTGAGATGTAGAGTTTTTGTTTTGTTTTAGGATCATAGCATTTAAATCCTCTCTTTTCCATTGAGTATCCCAAAAACAAAAAAAATTTATAGAGGTAAAATCTAGTTTGTCTAATCTATTTTTATGCACAAAGCAACTACATTCAAAGACCTTTAAGTGACTAACATCAATTCTTCTTTCATAAAGAATTTCTAAAGGGCTTTGGAAATCCAAAATTGCACTAGGCACTCTATTTACAACAACAACAATAACAACAACAACAACAACAACAAAGTCTTTGTTCCCAAATAAGTTAGGGTAGGCTAGAAATGAAATCCAATCTAAAATGAAAATCAATATAATGAATAGTAAAATAATAGTAAAAATAGAAGTACAAAAATGATAATAATAATAATAATGCTAATAATAATAATAATAATAACAATGTACTATTCTACCAATCATAAGTTTAGACTAGTATTCTACGTCGTTAATCCTAGACTACAGTCGTACAATAATAACAATACTTCTAAAATTTAGTTTGTCACGATTCTGGTTTGTGAATCGCTAACTTCCATGCACTCATATCTGATGCCAACTCTTTGGAGACATTTCATGCCTTTAAGTGTTTTTTTTACAACTTCAGTCCATATCAATTTCGGTCGACCCCTACCTCTTCTCGTGTTTTCGATGCATCCTAAAACTCCACTACATATCAGTGCACCTCCGTTGGATATGCCCATACCATCTCAAACGATGTTGAGCAAGTTTCTCTTCAATCGATGCAACCCCGACCTTGTTACGTATATTGTCATTTCTAATGTGATCCCTTATTGTATGCCCGCATATCCACCATAACATACACATCTCTGTCACACTCATCTTTTGTATGTGTTGCAATTTGGTAGTCCAACATTCAGCTCCATACAACATTGCAGGTCTGATTGCCGTCTTATAGAACTTGCCTTTCAACTTTTGTGGGACCTCCTTGTCTCATAGGATGCCAGATGCTTGTCGTCATTTTATACAACCCGCTTTTATTCTATGACTAACATCTTCATCAATCTCACCATCACTTTGTAGCATCGATCCCAAATACCAAAAGGTGTTTCTTCTAGGCACTACTTGTCCATCTAAGCTGACATCTCCATCTTCTAATCGAATGCCACTGAACTCGCACTTCATATACTCGGTCTTAGTCCTACTAAGTCTAAAACCTTTTGAATCTAAAGTCTTCCTCCACAACTCTAATTTTCTACCCACCCCTACCTTACTTTTGTCAACTAGTACAACATCATCTGCAAAGAGCATGCACCGATGAATATCGTCGTGTATATCTTTCGTGATCTCATCGATCACTAAGGCAAAAAGTTAAGGGCTCAAGGCTGATCCTTGATGTAATCATATCTTAATGGGAAAGTCCTTGGTCTCGCCATCACATGTTCTGACACTAGTCACAACGTTATCATATATATCATTGATAAGGTTAACAAACTTTGTTGGGACTTTCTTCTTTTCGAGTGCCCACCACATGACCTTCTTCGGTACTTTGTCATACGCTTTCTTCAAGTCGATAAGTATCATATGTAAATCCTTCTTCTGCTCTCTATATCTTTCCATCAGTTATCTTGTCAAGAAAATCGCCTCCATAGTCGATAGTCCGGGCATAAAACCAAATTGGTTTTTCGTAACGCTTGTCATCTTTCTTAAACCATGCTCAATCACTCTCTCCCAAAGCTTCATTGTATGGCTTACAAGCTTGATTCCTCTATATTTAGTACAACTTTGAATATCTCTTTTATTCTTGAAGATATGTACTAATATACTTCTTCTCCACTTGTCCGACATTTTGTTTGACCGGAAGATGTTTTTGAACATCTTAGTTAGTCATACTACGCCTATGTCTCCAAGGCATTTCCATACCTCGATCGGAACGTTATTAAGGCCTAAAGCCTTACCTATTTTCATTCTTTTTAAAGCCTTCTACACCTTCGTCTCTTAAATTCTTCGAACGAATCTCCTATTGGTGTCGTCAAAAGAGTTATCTAGCTCAACCATAGTGCTTTCGTTCTCTCTATTGAACAACTTGTCGAAGTACTATTTTCATCTGTTCTTGATCTCGTCGTTTCACCAAAAGTATATTTACCTCATACTTGATGCATTTGACTTGGCTGAAATCTCACTTATTTCTCTCGCGAAGTTTGGCAATCTTATATATGTCATTTTCGCCTTCCTTTGTACCTAACTTATGATATAGATCCTCATAAGCTAGACCCCTTGCTTCACTCACAGCTTTCTTTGCATTCTTTTTAGCCGTTTTATACTTCTGTACGTTGTCTTCACTCTTGTCATGATGCAAACACTTGTAGCAATTCTTCTTCTCCTTTATAGCTTTTTGCACGTTCTCATTCCACCACCAAGTGTCTTTAGGTTCACGGCTATTTTCCTTAATCACTGAGGTGAGTTTTACTAAATCCTAGTTGTTAGATAGAGATTTCAAGTATACAATCGTCTATTGTACTACTTAGGGGTCGAATCCACAGGGACAAGTCGGATTTAAACTTTCAGATTTAAGCAAATTTGATTTAAGTAAAAAAACAAAAGCGAAAAGAAAAGTTTCAAATTTGGGTTATTCGATGTTTTAAACTAAAAACTGAAAGTGATGTGAATTCTAACTCAATTAACAAATGAATTAGGGTTTGTTAAGATGTACTATTCGCAATTGTTGATACCTGTTTGGTAATCAATTTCTTGGTATTATGAGGGTACGATTTTTAAATTTTGGTACCAAGTGATATTTCTATTTAGGTACCGTGTTTGCACTAGTTATGGTTTCACCTCTCGGTACTTGATTAAACTAGTCAAAACCCATTAAGTTCATACCATCCTAATTATCCTAATTTCACATTTCGATACTTGGTACAATCCGTTAGAATAGTTAGGTAAGCCCGTAATTAATAAACGTCACCTCTCGGTCCTTAGTTCGTTAATTACCGTACTTCCTATGGTCTAGATTTAATATCCAATATCTCTATTGCAAATATCAAATCTTAAAATCAAACAATTCAAATAGCAAGCAAGTCATAAAATTCACAACTAATTAGCATCACCTCTCGGTACTTAGCCAATTAATTGCTTTGCTTTCTATGATCAAGTTTTAATACTAAATCCTAAGATAACAATTCATGAGATTTCAACAAATAAAATAGAAAGCAAATCATAGAACCAAATAAAAAATGTCATTACTCAAACAAGAATTGCAACAAGAGTTTCAAGTCATTCTAACATGGCTAAGGGGCTAAGCATGATAAAGTTCTAAAGAAAAATAGAGAAAGAGATATACAACCAAGTTTCGCTCCAAGGAAGGACTTCTTCTTCTCTTCTTATCCTTCATCTTCTTCCCTCTTCTGTGAAAACTCTAAGTTCTAATCCTTTGTAACTGGCTAAAATTCGTGAAAAGTCTTGCCTTGATGTCTAATAACTACTGGTATTTATAGGGAAACAAACTTCTGGAACTGCTAATTTGTGCTTCTGCATAGGTCTAATGCGGGGACAATAACTTCTGTTGCGGCCGCAACATAACTGTGAGATAGAGTTAACACCTCTTTGCCACGTTCTGCAAGTTCTATTGCGGGGCAATATAATTTATTGCAGCCGTAATGGTCTTGAAGTGGAAACTGCCATGCTCTGTTTGTGCTCTGCCAACTTGCATTGTGGCCGCAATGATATACCTTGCGCCCGCAATGAAGCTGGAAATGGGTGCTGCACTCTCTGGTAGTGGTTTACAACTTGTGTTGCGATTGCAAGGATGTACCTTGCACCCGCAAACAAGCTGCATTTGTTGTTTTTGATCTGTAGAGGTTGATTGCGATCGCAAGGATGTTTCCTGCTGCCGCAATTGACCTGGCAGATGGTCTAATTGCTCCAACTTGCATTCTAGCTTGCTCTGAATCCTTCTATTGTGTCAATTTTGCTCCAAATACATGTTTTTGCATTAAAACGCTGCAAGGTAGTAACTTGAACTCTTTTTGGGATAAAAACTTGTTTGTTGGACTCTAAATTACTCTAAACTTGGCTTAAATTACACATTTGACCCTAGATAAATGCATGCACAATTTGGCTTTATCAGTTACTCTGAATACCTCTTTAGCTACCTTACGAATGCGAGTTGACATCCTCTTTCACATGTTATTAGCGTCGTAATCATCTTCGTTAAAGATTCCTTCCTCAATCATCTTGTCCTTAAAGACCTGTTGGGCATCTTCTTTGAGCTTCCACTATCTCATCCTCGATATTTTGACGCCTTGTCTTGTCGGGCGCGTATTCAAAAGCGAAAATTCGAGACCACAAGCTTGTGTTGTTGGATGACACACTCTCCAGGTTTAACCTTACAATCTATGCAAGCTCGTTTGTCATCTCTCCTAGTAAGAACAAAATCGATCTGCTCGATTGTTGACCATTGCTGAAGGTAACTGAATGAGATTGTTTCTTTCTAAAGAATGTGTTAGCTATCATGAGGTCATATGCTACAGTGAAGTTCAAGATGTTTTCACCTTCTTGATTTATATCACCATATCCAAATCCTCTGTGCATTCCTTCAAAACCCCCACTAGTTGTACCAACATGATCGTTGAAGTCTCCTCCTATAAAAAGCTTCTCGTCACTAGGCATATCTCTAAGCATCTCCTCTAGATCTTCTCAGAATTGCTTCTTGACGTTCTCGCACAAACCTATTTGTGGAGCATACGCACTAATAATATTTAAAACTAATTCCTCAACGACCAACTTGACTTGGATAAGTCGATCTCCTTGTCTCTTAACGTCGACAACTCCGTTCTTGAGGCTCTGGTCAATTAAGACGCCTACTTCATTCCTGCTTCGTTCTGTTTCTATGTACCAGAGCTTAAAATCAGTATTTTCCACCTCCTTTGCCTTCTGACCCGTCC
>CAXKVX010001081.1:0-98242 GCA_964058865.1 Eleocharis quinqueflora
AAAGATGTCAAGCGTTACAAAAAATCAATTTGGTTTTGATGGGGGTGTCTAGGTCTTGATTCTTGCATGATTCGAATCAAGAGAGAAGACTCCCGAAGTATCATAATTCAAGAAGTGAAGGAAGAAAGAAAGAGAGAAAAAGACAAAGCAAGAGTAGAAAGTTCTTGATTAATGAGAGAATCCATCCCCTTTTAGTACAAAGTCCCTCTATATATACCTAATAATCTAGTAAATACACATTTGGGCCATGGGCCAACAAAGGATGAGGCCTAATGTAGAATTAGGTCGTATCATCAGTCCTCGAGTTTCTGCAGCTAGTATAGATGCTTAAGAGAATGCCAAGATGCTGCCAAAGATATGAAAACACACAAAGAAGCACAAAAACATGTTAAAGTGGAAAGTTTCTTTCGTAATCAAGACTATGGTGCAGTATAATGTACATCAATATGATCAACTGGGCTTTCTCAATGCGTTAAAGACTAAGATAAGATTGGAACTTTCCTTGATTATCGTGCCAACTTGAAAATCGAGTTATGCTGAACCAAGTCCTACCATGCCGAGTCGTGTTGTTTCGAGTTGGGGTGTGTCGTGTAGTTGCAATAATCAAGCAGTAAGATGTCGTCGTGTCAAGACGAGTCATGCCATGCCAAGATGAGTCGAGTTATGTCGTGACAATCCTGCAAAAAAAATTACTATAATATCCAAAACGAGAGAAGAGAAGAGTTGTGCCAAGTTTTATCGCACACAGAAGAAGCCGACCCGCCGGGCCGGAAGAAGTCACACACAGAAAAAGGCCACCCGACGGGTTTGTAGAAGTCGCACACATAATAATTCGGTTTGTTGGGTTTGTAGAAGTCGCACACAGAAAAATTCGACCTGTCGGGTTTGTAGAAGTCGCACAGAAAAATTTGACTTGACAGCCTTGTTGTAGGAGCCACACGCTGAGAGATTCATCTTGTTGGGTTTGTAGAAGTCGCACGCCCCGACATGCTTGTAGAGGCCGTGTTCATAGTAGGTCGACCCGATAAGTTTGTAGAAGTTGCACACAGAATAACTCGACCTATCGGGTTTGAAGAAGCCACACGCCGAGAGATTCGCCTTGCCGGGTTTGTAGAAGTTGCATGCCTCGACAGTTTTGTAGAGGTCGTGTGCTTAGTAGCCTGACCCGATAGGTTTGTAGAACCCTTTTTATCCCTACAAAAAAGATTGTCAAAAGAAGCCACACGCCGAGAGATTCGCCCTGCCGTGCCGAGACGATTGCCGGATCGTGACGAACTATGCCGAACCATGTCGAGATGTGTCGTGCTGAGTAAAGTCGTGTCGAGGTGAGCCGAGCCTCTTAATGTTGTTCCCAGACGAGCCGAGTCGAGTCGTGTCATGCCGATTCGAGTCGTGTCATGCCGATTCGAGTATGTAAAACCGAGTTGTGTCGGAAGCCTAATCGTGCCGAGACGAGCTGATCCAAGATGAAATTTGCTATTTTGTGTTGTGTCGGGCTTCATTATGCTGAGTGGAGAGTTGAACCGAGTTGTACCATGTCGGGCCGTGTCGTGCCAGGTCGTGACTAATCGAACCTCTCAATGTCGTGTTGAGGCGAGCCGAGTCGAGTCAAAGGTCTCCTTCGATACCTGAAAAAGATTATCATAGCTGGAGCGAAAAAAGAGAGGATTACCAACTTTTGCTGAAGGCCCAATCGTGCTGAGGCGGGTTGAGTTAAGACGAGAGTTGCTATGTCGTGTCGTGTCATGCCAAACCGAGTTGGGCCTTGTCACGCTGAGTCGAGTCTTGCATCTTCCTTAGATACTCTGATCTATCATTTTTCAAAACGGGTCTTCAAAGGTCGACTAAGAAGCGATTGTTTTGTCAAAAGCACTTATTGAGAGATAAGGAGCAAAAGAAGATTTTTACATGATATTTATCGACTTGGAGAAAGCATATGACAAAATTCCAAGAAAGGTTGTGTGGTGGATACTTGAAAAGAAGAAAGTTCCAACAAAGTACATTGATGGAATATGTACGATATTTAGTATCAAATTAGGGAGTGGCAATGATCAGTTTTTTAATATGGATATATTCAACAGAGACCTTCTGATGTACCGATACATCATGGAGTTATGAGTTACGTTGAAAGCACAAGGAAGAGATAAGGGTTGAACGAGATTGAAATGAGATGAAGTGGTAAAAAGAGACTTGAAGGCTTGGAACGTCTCTAAAGAGTTGGTGTCAGCTAGGAGCACACGAAAATTTGGTGATTCACGTACTAGAATAATTATAATGACCTAGATTAGAACTATTCTGACCTTGATTAGAACTTAATAGTATTATTAGAACTTAAATTCAGATTCGAGAAGGGGGTCTTGGTGCAGCGATAAAGCTTCCCGCCTTGTGACCAGGAGGTCACGAGTTTGAGTCGTGGAAACAACCTCTTGTTAAAATGCAGGGAAAAGTTGCGTACAATGACCCCAAAGTGGTCCGACCTTTCTCTAGACCCCACACAAGCGGGAGCTAGTGCAATGGGCTGCCCTTTTTTTAAATTTAGATTCAAACACTTAGTTAGTACTTATAAAAACTATGCATAGTTTCGTAGCCTAAATATATATATATATATATATATATTACAAAAGCTCTTATTTTTTTGCATCTTATCTAAAATTTTAAAGTCCAAATGATTAATCAGAATGTTGAACATGATCGACATATTGAAATCTTGTTGGATAATATATTTTACATTTTTTTAATTTTCTATTTTTTTAAATGTGGAAAATAACTCATATTGGATGGTCATAAATTGTTTGATTAACCATTTTTTTCTGTATAGAAAAAATGCAATAAAGTTTTAAAATGTAAAATTTGGTTTCAAAGGAGATTTCATAATGAATGTTCGACATTTGAATCGGTTGTTTGAACTTCAAAATTCGAGATACAGAAGCAAAGCAAAAGAGGTTTTTGGTTTGTGAAACGCCAGAGTGTTTAGGGCAGATTTTTTATTTATAGAAAATCGTTTAAATATTTTGTAAAAGAAGAGAGAGTGTCTCAATTTTTAGATGAAACTGACTACTAAAGGAACAATGTAGTGCATATATACTAATCCTTTAATTTCAAAACCTTTTTTAAAGAAATGGTATAGTGTATGTTGAATGAACGTTTATGCAACAAATCAAATATTCTTTTCTTTTTTTTACAACATATTTAAATCTTTTCTATAAATGAAAAATGTTTTTAGGAGGGAAACATGGAAGTTATTGAAAATGACACGTGGTCCTGGCCCCTCTTTGTTTCTCTATTGAGCTATGTTGATGGGAAGTCTAATTTCCCAAACATTCTTTTGCAGAACTCGACCCAAGAAACCTTTCGGAAAATTAATGGTTCCTTTTACAATTTTCTTAACTCTCATGTTTTGAGTAAGACTCGAAGGATAATGAACTATAACCTACACTTTGTTTTATATTAGGTAGCCATAGAGCCAGATGGATCAGTAAAACGACGTCAGAAATCTGAAACAATTCAGGTGATTGAGCCGCCATCTGAGCCGGTGAAACTAGTCAACCCAAGCCTCGAGCTTGATACTGAAAAGATGGATCAGGCTGATGACTTTGATAAAGGTATTTTTGGGATTTTCAAGAAGGTCTTCAGGAGCCGTAATAATTCTGAAGTAGCTGTTCCAGTCGTGAAATGTGAGGAGGATTCTTCTGCTTCACTTCCAGCCTCAGTTCCTGCCGCGAAGGATAAACTTACAGAGAACAATAGGAAATCTGAAACTGTTTCTGTGAGTGATAGAGGTTTATTCAGAAATATAGGGAGGTGGTTTGGTTTTGGTAGAGAGAAAAGGGGCTCTAATTTGTTTGCTGACCCCAAATTTTGGAACGATGTGGAATCTTTTCTGACAAGCCTGAAGGGTTCTGACCTTGTTGCAAAATCAAAAACTAGGTATTAGCAGTGTAGATTTACTTTTGTTGATCCTCATTTTATTTTTCATCTTTATAATTCTTGTTTCTTCTTCCTTAAGGTTGCTTCTACCAAAGTTTTCCAAAATTACTGGTATATTGGCTTCTCCAGTTGTTTTCCCTGGATTAAACACAACTGTACCTTCTTTTGTCTATGTTTTGCCCCACCATTGTTGAAGTACTTGGAATCTTCAATATCCTGATGTTTTCACTTTTTTGTTTTTTTTTTCTTAGGGAAGAGTTGATGCAGGGTCTGCAGAAGGCAAGAATGCTCTCTCTAAGATCCCTAGAAGAAGGTCACCTTATCCAATTAATAGATATTCTAATTTCAGAGAAGAAATGGATTCAAGAAAACACATCAAGTACCTTCCCTTTTATCCTTTCTGCTTCCAACTCATCTACGATAAGCGCAGAAAATTTGCCCGAAAGCATCACTAACCCAGATCAATTGTCATTAAAGAAAGACCCATCTAAAAAGCAGATGCTATCAGATTGTCACAATCTTGTGAAAGAGATGCTAGATGAACAACCTGAGGGTTTCGATATGGGTCTTTTCAAACCAAGATTTGAAAGCAAATTTGGTTACATGTTAGACTATAGGAAAAAGGGGTACACCAAACTTGTATCTTTGTTGCAAGAAATACCTGGTATATGGATAGACCTTCTTAGGAACAAGGTATGCAAGTCTGACGAAAAAGAGAAGAAAATTGAAGCTGACAATATGAGTGAGGTTGTGGCGAATAGCAGTGAAGAGGATTCTGTGTTTGATGAGCTGGGTCCTGTATCGAAGGAGATCGATGTTGAGTATCATGAGCCTTCCCTCTCTGATGAGGAATTCTCTGATGAAGAAGGAACTGAGGCGAGCGCATATCTTAATAGAGAAACTAGAAAGGAGCAGAGTTCACTCATCAAAATTCTTGATACCTTTCCTGTTGCCAAAGATAGAGGTGCTGTGAGAAAAGAGCCTTTAGGGCTTGATGGGATTTTTGATTGTTCTAGAAGGTACGGCAACAATAAAAGTGAGCTGTGGTTAGGGGATGATGTTAGAAATACAAGGTCTTTGAGGTCCCGGAAAGGACTGTACAAGTTTGTAGCTGATGAAGGTGAGGATGACAAGGAGAAGATTGTTGATAGCATTTTGGGTACTTTAAAGAATAATGGGGACTCGAGCATTACGGTGGAAGGAAAAGGTATTTGAGCTTGCTTTTAGCTGGAATTTTACTGAGAAATGTTCATTTTTGGTATTTAATGCTTTCAATGCAGGAATGAACAAATCCATAATAAAACTAATACAGGGTTCCTGGCATGAATGACCCTAGTTTGAAGAGGCAATTTTTCATGGTAATTTTTATTATCGACAACATTCAAAATATTTAATTCTTGTATCTATTAACCCTTCTTTAATTCCCTCAATCATACTTTGGTAAACGGGAATGCCACAACTTGTTGTGCGAATATATGCACCTGTTTATGGATGTATTAAAAATTAGATGATATATTGATATATATTTTCCGTAAATGCTAGTATTGGGACAGAAAACATACTTTGTCACAAGTTGTTCATCATGGGCTGGACCTTATTTATTATCATTATATTTGTATTAGTTCTCGTTAGTGTTGTACTACAATAACATATGTTAATAATAGTTTTAGGCTGCCTGGGTGTTACATGTAATTTTGTCATATTTCTTAAATAAGCTCATTGGTTCCTTGCGTATCTTGATACAGACTAACATAGCGTTAGCTGGTCTCGTTTGGTGTGTATGTGTCTGGAGAAATCTGGCCTAAGTAAAATGTTAGTCCGTCTCTCTGAATATGTGGGTGTCGAGTATATTTTGGCAGCATCTATGTCATGTATAGGCGCTGTAAGGGTAGTTTTTTTGTCAGGAGGTGTCAAGTAATCGTCTCCTAAAGATGTGCAGGAGCTTGTAATGGAATCGTCCGTAATCGAAGTCGGCTGCGAGTTGTATTCGAGAAGTGACAGATGTAGTCTTCTGAGGTGTAATTTGGGAAGTTGTTCGTCCTCTCGAGTGTATTTCGGAGACTTATTCTCCATTGTCCTGGATGCTATTCGGAAAGCATTATAATATGTAAGTCTATAAGTTTTCAAAGAACACATATTTCTAGGTAATTCATCATGCATCGTTTTCAATAGTCAAAATTCTTACAATTTGTTTCTAACATCGGAGGTTTTTTGACATGTCTACGAGAGACAATTTGATGGATCTTGGTTTGTAAACTAAGTTTATCCTAGTTATCAAATTCAGCGTACTTTGATACCACTTGTTGAATCCTACGGGGGTGAATATGATTATTAATAATTTTGGGCATAATTCAATTTTCAATAGCAAATCAAAGTATTACAATTTAGCAATTCAATTAACCACCTTCTTAACTAACTAGAAATAAATAAATTTAAAGAATGAGTTAAGACTTAAGAAAGATCAAACAAAGCGTAGAATGTGTGACACCAATAAGCAGAAATGGATTACACAAGGAGAGAGAGAGAGAGAAAATGTTTAAAATGGCTAATCCTATTTATCAATGAGCATCCCCTCTAATTGACCCCCTAAATCTTGTATTTATAGAGTCATCAAATTTGAGTAGGAACGGGTCAGCTAGTTTGACCGGGTCACATGGACGGCAAGCTGAAGTTTTCTTGATCTAGCGGACTTCATCTCTGAACGGGTTATTGGCCAACAGGTTAGCACTAAGTGCTGATATGTCCTAGTAGAAACGGGTCGTTTTTGTAGCGAGTCATTATTCCTGTGCTTAGATACGGGCCAATTATGGTGATGCCATATCACCTATAAAATTCAAGTAGTTATATTATGTCTCAATTAAAATTCTGTTGTATGCATTTCCTATCTTAACCATCTTTATTATTTGTTTCATGTTATTAGTTTGTTTTACATTATACGCATGTATATATTTATTTGTTTATCTTAAAGTCATTTTTAATATTAAACCTGTAAATTATGAAAATTGGTCCAATCAGCAGGGCACCAAACACAAACTGCAATACCAGTCGAGATCACTGTTGTTAAAAATATAATATTATATTTCTGTCATTGACCGGAACTCAGAATATCTAGTTTGTCGTTCTTTCAACCAACAGTTATAAACTGAATTGGCAGGTTGAACATAACAGCAACTAACAGGTACTGACTGGCACATCACAAACTATTGTAATGTAATGACATAAATACATTGTCTCCATAGAAAAAAAATGTATATCAAAATTGCCTAAGCAACTAACCGATCAATGAACAAATGGTTCACAACTTCACATTGAACTAAATTGGATCTAACAAGAATCAAATCATCAATCTACTGGACTTGATAATAAGAACCAATTCCACCAAAAACAATGCTATGTTTTTTTTTTTTTCCATTTTTCTTATAATAATCACAAAACCAAACAACAATTCCATCCCAAATTGCATATCTTCCCGCTGGACCACCGTAGCAATATTTTGCTTTACAGAATATACTAATTACCATAAAAATCAAGCAAGAACAAAAAAAAGGCACAGGAATCAACCAAACAAAGGCACAATTCTGAAATGCATCAACATTTCAAATTTCAATCCAGCCTGTAGAACTCTGTACCCAGTTTCTCCCCCTCTCACACCATTTCTTGCAAATTAATTCATTCATTGCCATGCGAAAGAGAATCTAGACCCTCAGTTCGGCTACGCACGATCCTGTGAAACACGTCCCTGATCTGCCTCTCTAGTGGCTCCAGATTCCCTTTAAGAATTTCACAGATATTCTCAAGCTCCTGCACGCTATTTTTCAATTGATTCTCTTTCTCTTCTCCAATCGGTATCTCAGTACTATCAAGCAGTTCCAGCAATTGATGCGAGCATTTCTCGATCTGGAATATCTCCTTCATAAGACCATTTGCATTGCGCCGGTCCTTCCTCTTTGATTCCTCCACTATCTTCTCATGGAGAGAAACCAATGTAGGTGACCACACGAACCCACTACGAGGAATTGAGAAGTGGATCTGTAAACCCCTGTCTTGGCACGGAAGCGCAGCTACCAGGGCCCACATGGTGAAGACAAGTAATGTACTCATGGTGTAAACAGGCATGGCAAGACCGGCCGTCGAGGATACATCATGTCCGCGTGGTGCATTGAGGTTGGCCGCAATGGTTTGCAGCTGGCGTGCCGCAGACCAGGTGCGGGAGACACTCCAGGAAAGAGAACGAAAATGGACCCCAGTGCTGAAGTGGCCTGGCGACGTGGAGGAGCTCTTGTATGAATCCTTTGACCGACCAAATGAGCGGTTACGGTGCGAAGACGAAGCAGATTCTTTCTCATCTACTATCAAAATAACTAGATCCATTAAAGTTTTCTTGCCACGCCTCAATTGACCTTCACCAAAAGGTCGCGTTTTCTTCTCACCACTTTCATTCACCTCGCCACAGAATGCGAGGGATTTAACCACAATTTCCACGTGCTTGTTCCACTGACGAACCTGGCCCACGCCATCTCTGACCGCGTTGCACACGTCGAGCGCCTTGACCGCCCGTTCGAAGAAATCTGACACCATACGATCCAACGGCGGTCGCGTTACGGCTGACCGGTGATTGAATAATATAACACGAAATTCTTCCAAAGAAACGAGAAAACCTTCTAGAAGCTTCTGGATCCAGGCGAGGGAGAGGATTTCGTCGGGGGAGGAGGAGAGGTCGGAGAAGAGGTCCGACACGCGGCGCTGGAACGATTCAAGCTCCTGGTCGTTGGCTGGATCGTGAACGTCCATTGAGTGAACTTGATCGCGACGAATGGACAGGATTGATCGCCCGAGAGAGGCGAAGGGAACCGACGATCCTTGGTAATCTGTGGCAGGCATTGATTGGGTTGGAGATCGGAAATGGAGAAGAAAATTCAGCGAAATTGACTCGAATTTGGGATCAAGCTCATTGCAAAGGGAATTGAATTAGATTTGAGGATTAAATGAATGGTTTATGGATTGACAGAGAAGGACGGAGGAGAGGGGCAAGGAAGTATAGTTGGGGAAAAGGAAGGTTGGCAACGAGTCTTTTATTGTGAGGATTAATTTAGTGCGCTAAAAAAAGAATATTTGTTTTCTTTTTTATTTTTAGATACGGCTTGTGAGCTTCTCATTGCCATTTACGATGAATTCTTCCTCGTTTGCTCTTTTGCAGATAGGCCCTTACAGTTTCGGCTATTCTGTGTCGTCTCCCGTTACGTATGGTAGAGGTTTTCGTTTGCGTCACATATTTGTTGTCAAGTTGGATGAGTATTAGAGCAATTCATATTTGAAAATTCTAATTTCTTTGTATTTGTTTTATTTTTTATATTATCCTATTTTATAGAGCAAAGATATTGTACTTTGCAAAACAAATGCTTTATGATTTTGAATTATTCAATTTAGATCATTTGTAATAAAAATAATTTCGACAAAAATCCAATAATTCAAAATACAAAGCATGTGCTTATGTGCTTTGTAAAATATAATAATCTTGCTCATTTTTATATGACGGAGGGTTATACCACATTTTAATGATCTTTCTATATGAAAGAGCAAATCTTTTATTATGGAAACGATTTTGTTTGTTCAAAAACTATCTAGTACAGGATATTTTCATCACTAGAAAAAGTTATGCATGAATTGACAAAAAAATTAATCATGACATCTTGTGCTCACAAATAGGGGTGCCAATGGGTAGATACGGGTCGGATGAAGCTATTTTCGTATCCGTATCTGTTTGAAATTATTCTTATTCATATCATATATTTATCCGTTAAAATTTGACTTACTCATACCTATCATTATTCGTTAAAATTATAAGATAACGAATGGGTAACCGACGATACAGGTGATATTAATATAATATTTTTTTAATTTGATAAATAAATCATATTTTATACAAATACACCTAAAATTAATATTTTTCATAAACACAAGCACAACACGAGAGCAAGTAGTGCATATATATTAACGAGAAAAAAAATAATATATAATGTGAAATATTAGACTAGAGTTATAATTATACTTAGGGAAAAACTTAGGTACACCAAGATGGGTGCTCCCTTGGTACTCCACTCAATCTCTACCATTTGATTGGAATCTATGATGCAAATTTCAATGAAGTCAAATGATAGAGATTGAGTGGAGTACCTAGGGAGCACCCATCTTGGTGTACCTAAGTTTTTCTCTTATACTTAACAGTTTTTAAAAGAATTAAATGAGAGGATGGTAAAATTAAATAAATAATTAATTGAATGAAATTAATTTTGATAGAATTCAAGAGACAAACGTTAATATTCTGTTAAAAATTAAGATTTTTTACCAAGAAGAGGACACAAAATTAGATGGCCTCTTAGAAAACTTAAATTACTAATAGATTAATTATTTTTACTAATTTTAAAATTGAGTATATATATTTATATATGTTATTTTATATTTATCTTATAGGGTAATATGTACGAAATATCTCTTACACATATCTTTATTCGTTTAGCTAATGAAAAAAACTTATCATTATTCATATCCGATAAACTAACGGAAAAAAATCTTACCAATATCCGTCTTATCGTACGATACGAATCAGATAAAGTCCTACTTACAAATTTTAGAGAAAATATTTTTGACAATAGTTAGTAATCTTTTTACTAAAAAGTACACGATTTTCTACTATAATTGTTGAAAGTTTAGGTTGTTATCATCTAAAATTACAAAATATAATAGTTTAGAGAAGTAATATAACCCACAAATATTTTACTCATTATTCTTTATATAATATTTAGTCATCATTTTTTCATATAATATTTTACTCATTATTAGTTAGTCTTAACTATATAATATAGCACGACATAAGTTGAAACGTTAACAACAGAATAGGTGCAATCTGAAATATACTACTCTTTTGAGGGTATACGAACAAAATGCAAAATGTACAATTAACATAAACACGGGTAAACAATGATTCCTTGACCGCGGCAGGAGACCGAGTCTCGAACGAGGCATCGGAGAGCACGCGCCACGCGGGGGAGACGCGACACACGCGGCAGAATCTTAATGGCTCTCTGTTGTTGGTTTGAGTATCTCAATTCCTTGACCGGGTCTCGGATCATCAGTCCGACAACCCGACCTTGCTAGGCATGGATTGTTCCGGATAGATCCGTAGTTAAATGACGATTATGGACATCGATTTTGCTTTCCCATTCGCAGACTGGGGGGTATTTTTGGAAAATGGTAGAGAATTGCTGAATTGTTCAACTTTAATCTTCAACCATACCGAGTGAACCATATACACACTTGGATTCAGTGCACGAGACTCAATGGATCCTCCGAGCTCAAAAGTGTGACCATTCATTGGTCAGTGCGCGACGATTATGACTTTTGGGTTGTTATCTTTTCCGATTATTATTTCATATTACGAGCTTGTATGCGACTGAATTCGTATCCATGGAATACTTCGAATTATGGAATAACAATTCAATGCTTCATATAATTTTAAGATTCGCACATATAAATTTCAAAGTTGTGTAAACCATTCGATTATTATTCCATAATACAGAGTATTTCGTGGGATGTGAATTCGTATGCGACTGGAGCTGTTAAACGGACGAAACGTCGATGAAAATTGATGGTTTCGTTTGCATTTCGTTTAATTAACGAAAACAGATAAAATTTCGTTGAACGTTTCGTTTATTAAACGAAACAGATTTTTGTTGCAATGAACGTTACGTTAAATTTAAACGTGCAAGCGTTAAAAACGTTAAAATTCTGTTGCGCTGAATTTTGCCAAAAAAATGCATGTTAAAAGTAACTGAAGTATCAATCATACAATTACAACACCTACTTCAATTCAAATTGAAACATCCAACAATTAAAACATCCAACATATCAATATCATATAACTTAAAACATATACTTCAATTCAAAAGCTTACAATTACAGAAGTACCAACAAAAACAAATTCAATCCAGAACTTACACAATATGCCTTGCTGGCAACAAAATAACTTAAAACAAAATGCCTTGATGGCAACAAGAACTTACACAACATGTCAGTATGTCACTTCATCACTGGACAATAGTGGATCACCAATGTCTCCCTCTGCAAGTCAACATAAAGTAAACAAAAAGTTAATATACAAATAATGAAATTAATTGAAACAAGCAGCAGGGTTTATAGTTGAATCATACCTGAGTACATATTAGAGCTTCAATGCTCTCATTATTCAAGAAGCTCCTAATTGGTGACAAACAATCAAGTTGTGACATGTAAGGAGTGAAGCTAATCAAAGAAGACTCAAGCAAGAAGGAACAAATTACAATACCAATAGATAACTTCCTGACTGAGGATCCTTGATCAACTCAACTCACCACTTGCCACTGCCCACTGGTGCCAACAGGGTATCATTGTACTGAAAGAACTTGATTAACCCAAGATCTTCTAGAGAACTTTTAATCTGAAAAATTAAATTACCTCGGTTCATTGCCTTTGATCTTCCGGAGAGACACAACCACCATTGATCACCGGAAGCCTTTAGTTTCCGAGTAATCCCTCTCTAGGCTGATGGAGAGAGCGAGATAGGCGGCAACGACCAGGGGCGGATTTAGGATTTTCGTCAAGGGAGGGCAAAATAACACAGATTTTCAAATATACATAGTTATTTCGCAAAAAAATTTGACAAATCGCACAAATACATTAAATTATTTTGTAAATTTTTTTTCTAGGGTGGGGCACTTGCCCCACCCTGGAGCTTACTGCATCCGCCCGTGACAACGACAACGTCTTCTGCACAACAAATTATCCGAATTGTCAAGTTCTGAACCAAAGCTTTCTTTATTCGCATCTTAATTCTCTCTGTGTAATTAATTTTGTACGTGCATAATAGTATAAGTGGCCTTAGTATGTCCTTTATTATGTACATACGAAACTTGAAGATAGAGAGAGAGTGCCGATCCATTAATCTATTGAATCCACTGTATCATCTTTATATATCTCAAAGAGTGCAAAAGGTGCAAGTATATGCGCCTATATCCTGTTAATGGATTTAACCAAATGAGTGCTAAAATAATATGCATATTATACCTCATTTTGTACTATGCATATATATATAGATCAATAAATTGAGATTTAAGTTGCTTAATAAATTCTTTATATGAAAATATTGTAGGACATCAAATTTTGTGATTTTTAGAGCTTTTTTGCTATTTTTTTAAATATTTTTTAAAAACAGTCCAGATTTAATACTACAAAAGTGTCATTTCTGGACTGTTTTTAAAAAATATTTAAAAAATAGCAATAAAGCTCTAAAAATTACAAACTTTTATTTCCTACAAGATTTTGATATGAAGAATTTATTGAGCAACTTAAATATCAATTTAATGACCAAATTAAATATAAATAACCGCATAGTACGAAATGGGGTGTAATATGCATATTATTTTAGCCATGCTCTAATCAAATTGGCACATGTACACCATGTATATATATGCGCCTCTAAACTTTAATTGATTAATTAATTAATTAAATTAATTAATTAATCATTTCTTTAATGGATATAGAACCATTTTATTATTGGATCTTTAATGGGTCTAAAATCAGAACTTGCTTATATCGGATATTTTCTTATTTGCAGAATATTGTCGTATTAAATTGTGTTCTCCGGGGATCAATAGCATAATTGTATTATTCGGATAACTTTATATAATTTAGACTATTACTAAATCATAAAGTTATTAATACGCATTCTACACATTAAAGGCCCCACTTCTCATGACACATATTGAACCCGTAAATAATGCTTAGTTTGATCACTTCGTAACGGGTCTAATTTTATAATTGACAGTCTATTATTCAATATATATTTATATCACATATAAGTCCATATATTATTATAATTAATTAAATTAATTCCAACAATCTCCCACTTGGACTATATGTGTACCCGAATAATATATATTGATAAATCCTAAGTGAGTACTCAAACTGTGCTGTCATAACCTTTTGTGTCATCATCCAATTTCGTCCATCAATTATGTCCACAAGGACTTAAGAAGTATTTGTCTCATTGATCGAAACTAAACCGACATAAATCACAGTGTAAACATAACTGAATGACACAAATCATGAATGGCATCTGTAGTTTGGAAATTACATGTAATATGATCCACATGCCTATCTCCAATTTGGTCACCTTAAACCTTAGTGAGATCAATCTTAACCAATTCAGAATGTGAATAGCCCGAAATCTTATTTCTGCAGAAATAACCTTAAACTGAAAACCATATATGTCATTCAAGTATAACAACAAACTCCCACTAAAACTGAATATCCTGAATTGATATGACATCCATATGAACAAAAAAAAATGCTCATCAAATTCTTTTGGATGTCAATCTCTTAATACTTGAATCCTCAAATATGGAGTTTGTAGTAAATATACTTGATAGACAACTGTCCATTCTGAATCATTTCTTTTCAACAATAACTTGATCTTCACTAGATTAACCAGTTATGTTGTAAATTATAAACTATTTGTATATTATCACATATACAACTTCAGTGGTACTTAATTCTTATCCACTTTGTGATGTGATAAATTTCACAGATATATTACATAATAGATACCTTATAACATGATATGTACATCATGATATTTGACATCCTTTAAAATCATAGTTGGTAAACCTAATGATCTCAACTGATCCAATCTCTGATTATGAGTATGTAGTTTTGTTGATCTTCTTAATAATCAACATCTCATTCATTACTGAATTGTTTGAATATTATAAATACAACGGCTAAATATTACATACTTAAACTAATTTATTGAATATAATAATAAATTCAAATAAAGGTAAACCATATTTCAAGATACCGAATAAATTATCATGAGACAAAATATTAACTTAATGGTATCTTGATAAAATAATCAAGTGCTGATAATAAATTAACATGTCAATCAATTAACCTTTATTTGGGCCGATTAAATAGATAACACCAAATAATCATCACTGCACTTATTATCTTAAAAAATGTGCATGTAACCTTTAATTAATATTGATCTTCCTTTGGGACGATCAAATATTCCCACTTGTTATATACACATGTGAAAGCCTTTTATATTTCAAAATGAAATCAGTTCATTTTAAAATATATATATTTAATACCTTTATTCAAATTTAAATTTATATTCAATACTAAATTACGGTTCAAATACATAATCTAAATCCATCAAAATTAACTTAATATCTGTGTGGATTTAGTCTAACCGCAACTATATTGAAATCAAGATTATAATAAGAAGTCAACATAAGACATATTCCATCAACTATTTATACTCGAATAACAAGTGCTCTTTGGAGTCAGTTATTATTCTAACATAAATATGTGTAGTAATCAAATGTAATAGTTTATTTGATGTCAACTAGTCAACCTTCCTTTGGACCGATCAACTAATCACATCCAAACTTATTAACCATTACTCATTCATTACCACAAATATACACATATAATATAATATGTGATTATTGTCTTTCCTTTGGGCCAGTCCAATAATCAAATATTATATGCATATTTTCTGTGTATAAGTTAGAAAATAATTAACGCCGGTATAAGAGCTTACTTTGAAAAGACGATACCTTAATTAATTATCTCTAAAATATATCATAAACTGAAGTCTTCATAATGACTTAATATTATCTGAAATAACAAAATATTGCGATATCCGCAATACTGCTTAAATATGGTTCATTACCAACAATACTTTAATAAAATTTTGTACGCATCAATTATTGTACACCAACTATATTAATCAATTCAATAATTGTTTAATTTGTGTACATACGACTTAGTTTTGATACTATATTATCCTTTGCAACAGATAGGTCTAATCATAGGTCTCAAAGATATATGCGCACCAATTAAAATAAAATCCAAATAAGCCTAATCATAACAATTGTTGGTCAAATTTTGATACAATAAATCTTTAACCAAAACAATCCTTTGATCAACTTAAGCGAATATTATTTCACTGAGTTGATTTAATCATAACCATATCATTTTAGCGCATATATTTCATAAATGGCACAGTGCCAAATGTATTTCAACCGGAGCACTTAAGCGCCAAAAAAAAATTCATCATCAATTGATTAAATATAGGTACATCCGTACATACAGTGATCCTTTAATTCAATAGAATTCCTATTACTTGTCACATAAATTCCTTGATAGGAATTATGATTTCAACGTTGTCAACCATCTTTGAATCTTTGATTATGATCCAAAATATAAAATCAATATGATGCAATTGTTTCCAGTGCCATAGACGTAAAATAAAAATTGCAGCGGAAATTGAATATTTTTTTTATTTTACGACAGAAAACAATTGAAGTATTCAGAAACTTAAAACTTAATGGTTCATCTAGAGATCGCTCTGATACCAATTGAAAGAACTTGATTAATTCAAGATCTTCTAGATAATTTTTAATCTGAAAAATTAAATTATCTCGGTTCATTGCCTTTGATCTTCCGGAGAGACACAACCACCGTTGATCACCGGAAGCCTTTAGTTTCCGAGTAATCCCTCTCTAGTCCGATGGAGAGAGCGAGAGAGGTGGCAACGACAACGTCTTCTGCACAACGAATTATCCGGATTGCCAAGTTCTGAACCAAAGCTTTCTTTATTCGCACCTTAATTCTCTCTCTGTAATTAATTTTGTACGGGCATAATTGTATTATTCGGATAACTTTATATAATTTAGACCATCACTAAATCATAAAGTTATTAATACGCATTCTACACATTAAAGGTCCCACTTCTCATGACATATATTGAACCCGTAAATAATACTTAATTTGATCACTTCGTAACGGGTCTGATTAAATAATTGACAGTCCATTACTCAATATATATTTATATCACATATAAGTCCATATATTTTTGTAATTAATTAAATTAATTCCAACATGTACCAGTACAGTTCAAGTACTCAACGACAGAAGGCAAACGTAATTTAGCTAAAAAGCAGAAGGCATAAGGCATATACATGCTGATTTGCTAGCTTGCAGCATCTTTTGCAAAGCACCAGTGCCAAGAAAGGAGAGAAACTAATCAAAGATAACTCAGTCAAAAAATGTCCAATTAGCAACATGTAACATGTTCCAGACTGAGTTTCCTTGATCAGTTCCTCCTCTTCCTTGCACTTGTGCCATACAACAATCAAGCAAGCCAGTAAGTAAGCAAGTTCATCAAGCTAGTAAACAATCTATTAAGCAAGTAATCAAGTCAGTAAGTCAACAAGTAAGCATGCAAGCCAGTATACATGCATGCAAGCCAATATGCATGCATGTAAGCCAGTAAGCAAGGAAGCTATCTCATCAAGCCAGTAAACAATCTATCAAACAAGTAATCAAGCTAGTAAGCCAACAAACAAGCATGCAAGCTAGTAAACAATCAAGCAAGCCAACAAACAATCAAGCAAGCCAGTATATATGCATGCAAGCCAGTATGCATGCATGCAAGCCAGTAAACAATCAAGCAAGCTAGTAAACAATCAAGCAAGCCAGTATACATGCATGCAAACCAGTAAGCAAGCAAGCTAGTAAGCCAGTAAACAAGTAATAGAAAAACCAGTAAGCAAACTAGTAAGTAAGCACTTACCTTTCATCCATCAATCCAACAAATTCTTTCAAGTACACAAGATCCATACGACTGAAACTGGAAACGATGCAACAAATCGTTCATATCAAGGCCATTTCGCTCAGATCAAGAGGAAAAGAGGAAAACAAAATGATTAGGATCTCAGCAAAGGGGACAGTGCCAGAGAAAGAGATCGAGAGATCGAAGAAGGAGAAAAACAAAAGGTAAGGAAGAGGCAAATCGACGGCCAAGTACAGTGGCTGGGATAGTGCTAGAGAGAGAGATCGAGAGATCGAAGAAGGAGATAGACGAAAGGTAAGGAAGATGTAGATCGATTGAAGGGTTTCCACCCTTTTATCCTTCACGCGAGACGCGCCCCTTCAGTACCCCTCTTCCCTCTGTAATCCAACAAATTGTAAACTCGTAGAATGTTAAACGAAACAACAATCTAAACGAAACGCAATCGTTGATTTGCATTTTCGTTGCGTCAAGATCAGCGCAACGACTGAGATTTGCGCTGAACATTTCGTTCAGTAAACGAAACAGAAAAATGCGATGTTTCACGTTACGTTTCGAGTGAAATGAAACGAAACGCGTCGAAACGGAAAAACGCTGACAGCGCTATATGCGACCCTTAAAAATTTGCATAATCATGCAATCTTAATAGTTTGTTTTGATTGGCTTAAATACAACTATGATGAAATTTTTAAGGATCATATATGTTAGAATATAAATTGGAGATATTATTAAGTGTACAATTGTGAAAATGAGTAACATTGTAATAGAGGGTAGATATGAGATATTAGAGATGTAATAAATTCTTATATTTGTAATCAAAACACAAGATCGATCAATACAATAATATTCATTCTTCAATTTCTCTTTCTACATTCTATCAATATATGAACCGGTCAAATATTATCAAGTATGCAAGTAGGGAACTTATGCAACCAGCACACAATATGGCAAATGAGGTGAGAAGGAAAGGTTCGGATTGGAGTTACAGTTTTTTAGCAGATCATTACAAAATGCCAGAGTATTTTATCTCCAAAGACTAGGAGGGGATTGTTTCGGATTTGTAAGAATATAATTAAACTTCTAGTCACAGGGGTAGGAACAAGTTAAATTATGCATGTATTACAGCTGCTGTTTTTTATTAAATCTAACTCTGTATCGTAAGAAACACCTATATTTTGTTAAGTAATTTAATTAGAATAAATTTGCTAGCTAGCTACTTTTATACGTATATATAAAACTAAAAGTTGTTATGAGGAGGTGAATATACTTTTTTTTTAATTTAATTTTTGTCTTAATTAACCTTTTAAACAAAACTATCAATTCTTAATTGAAATGCAAGTGGAATGATGTAAATGTAATAAAGAGTTTAAATTCAAGACTGGAGCTATCAGTCATCTTTCCCAGAGTTAAATCTATATATTGTTCCTACGAATATAATTAATATGAGATGAGTACCTATATAGGTTATACTATTTTTCTATTATGTTTGGTGATAAACTGAGTAAGTTGAGTTACTACAAAATTCCTCTTTATGAGATTTTTTGTATCCATAATAAATGAATAACTTTTTTAATGTCACATACAAAAAAGAGTAAAAACAAATATTTTCAAAGGTTGCTCCAAAAGAATGTACTTACTATGTACAAAAAAAAAGAAACAAATTCATTTCTTCCTTCAACTGTATTTTGTATCTTATTTTCAATGTTTTGGTCATAAGTTAAGGTCAATAATATGTATTTCTAAAAGGTGAATTACATGTACGTATAAGGTTCCGAACAATTTTCTGTTACTTTTTTTTAATTTAAGGGAAAGATGTTGTTATAAAGATATATTTGAACGCCATAATAAAAGTATTATCAAACTTATTTGATAATGTATAAACTCAGAATTTTTTTCCGTCTTCTTAAAATCATTCGATAGATAATTGATAGTTGAGTAGAGAAACAAAGTCCTCTTGAAAGTTAACATAGAACTCAACACTATCTAAGCAAGATTATTTAATTGGTGAAGTGAATTTTGAAACTAGAAATATGTTGCTGCTAAAAAGCTTAATCACACTCAACACTGATTTAAAGAGCTCATCTAAGAAATTTCTGTTTATATAATTAATGGATAAGGAAAAAAATGAACACATTTATCAACAGCTATTGCAATCGTTACAACAGCTATTGCAATCGTTGCGAATAGAGGTGGCAAGTCGGATCAGTCGGGCGGGTTCGGATCGGGATAGTTTGACTGTTTATAATAGTCGGGTTGGGGTCGGATTGGGTGAGGTCGGGTCGGGTTTTGGGTCGTCATGTGTCGACAACTTTTGGGTTTCGGGTCAGGTCGGGTTTTGGGTCGGGTCGCGTCAGTCTTTTTCAGGTGACGGGTTGGGTTTCAGGTCGAGCTACATCAACAAATTTCGGGTCTTAGGTCGAGTCGGGCGAGATCGGGTCGGGTTCGGGTCGGATTGCACCAACAACTTTCAAGTATTATTTTCACTTTTAAGTTTAATCGGACAATATCGGATCGCGTTATTGAATTGTGTTAGTAAATCTTGACTTTCTCTGATGTTAATTTGTTAGTAAAATTAGATTATGGTGTGTGCAAGATAGGATTAGGTCAAATTACAGGTTGCATCAGGTCAAGTCGGGTCGAGTCGAGTCCTCATGTGTCGCTCCATCTCGGGTTACGGGTCGTCTCAGGTCGGGTCGGATCGGGATAGAGTCATCATGTGTCGCGCCATCTCGGGTACAAGTCATCTCGGGTCGGGTCGGGTCGGACTGAGGTCGCTCCTGTGTCGCTTCATCTCGGGTTACGGATCATCTCAGATCGAGTCGGGTCGGGTTCGGATAATTTGACTTTATCAAAATATCAGGTCGGATCAAATTCAGATCGGACCGAATCAAATGGGTTTCTCGAGTCGGATCGGATCGGATTCTGCCACCTAATTGCCAACAGTTAATACAAAATATTATGTTCAATGTCTGATTTATTGTACCAACGACTACAACTGTTGTCAACAGTCGCTCCAACTTTGAATTTTTTGTATTGTTAATCAAGTGTTTAATTTTCGACCATTCGACTTGATTATTATCAATTCTATAACCATCGTTAACAGACAGTACAAATTGGTAGACTACCAGTTTTCAACTGTTACATCTGTTGATCAAGTTGTAAGCTTTATATCATATGAAATTCTTCAAAATTCATCAAACGTGTAATTGTTGTCGACGATTGTGATGTCTGAGTTTGATTTTTATTGTTTTAACTTCAGTTCACTACACTATCAATCAATTTATGAAAACAAAAACTAAATTATTTTATTCTTGAATTGTTCTTCAAGTGTTTTGCAGTCTTTGACATATATAGTAACCGATACGCATTTCTCAAACAAAGAAATTGTAAGATCTTTATTTTTATTGTTTTGCCAAATTGTCAAAATAAAAATAGCTTATAACAACAACAAAAATCTCATAAACAGTCCTATTTTTGTCATGATATGGAGAGGTCTTTTATGTAATATTATTTTAGTTCAAAAACCGACTTTGACTAAGAGAACTTCCTTCGCATGAAAGATTTTGAGTTTGAAATTGGAATTAGAGAACTTTCAACCATTTAAATTTGAGTTAACATCAACCATCATTTCTATCTAAAGAAAAAGTATTTAACAATTGTTTACTCTTTTATTTTTTTTGACACAGTTTAATCTTTTATTATTATTGTATATATGTCAATTAAAACACGGTTAACTCTCAAATGCAACAATTTTGTATACAAATTTGAATAAAATACAAAATGAATAACTTGTAATTGACAATTGCGTGCTAAATTGAGATATTTGCAATTACAATTAACGAATTCTGACACACTACGAGTCTCAAATTACAACTCCGTGAGAACGAATTGCAATAAATAGTTTAGTGAAATAGAAACAAAGAGTAAACAAGTAACATGCTAAGTAGTAAAACACAAAATTCTCAAAATTCTTAACATATTAGAAATTTCATTAAACAGAAGATGATTGATACAAATGACTAGAGTCTTTTATATAGATAACAAGTGTCTTGGTCTCAAATAAAGTAATAACTGAAAGAAATAAGTAAAAGATACGATAATTAAATTCTAAGAAAATAAAAGGCAGAAGATAGGAGAAATAATCTAGATAACTTGGAGTGCACGCAAAGTTATTTTGGAGATAAATCTTAGTAAGATCCATCAAATCAATTCGAGATAACAATCCGAATCAGATGTCAGGTTTCTTTGCTGGGTTACATCATACTCCCATGGTTGATGAAAAATATGACCTCAAGTTTGGCTCTGCTATCTGATGACAACTCGGAAGGTGGTTCGGGTGGTGGCGGTGGTTCTAATGATAGACATGATGGGGGCAGATTTAGAACATGAGTCAATGCAGGTGGTGGTTCGAGTTCGACTAGTCTATAATACTCTTCTTCGAGTTCAAACTTGACGATCCCTTCGTCTTTGTACTCTTGATGGAACTCTTCGGACTCGAGATACTCGGCAACTTCTCGGGAAGACTCTTCAAACTTGAGGCGTTGCATGTCTTCTCGTGATTTTCGAGACAGCTCTTCGAATTCGAGAAATTCTCGTCAAAAGTTGGTTCGTCTATTTTTGTCCTCAGTTTTGAGACTTGTCGAAAAAGAAGGTATTTCTACTAGAAGACCATCACACCAATTTCGTTTTTTTCTCACAAACTAGATGATTGGTTCGGTATCGGTTGTCATTTATGCCATAACGACCATGACGATTATGATAAAATTTGTGTACTGACACTGGTTGTCAATTATGCGTTGAAGCACTATTTCTTGCGACTTCTGAAATTGTGCAACGAGGGCTATGATGTTTGGATCAGCCATTGATGTGAAACATGTGATTATGGATGATCGACGGTTGTCGGATATACAACTTTGCAAAAGACAGAGGTGGTCGATGATTGACGATTGTTGATGATACAACTTCATGTTATTGCGAAAGTGGTTATCAAACTTGTGATGCCACTTGATGCACTACGGGTTCCAAATCATAACTCTGCAAGGACAGACTGTGATAAATGATTTAGTTGAATATAAACAAAGAAAAACAAGTAACATACTAAATAGAAAAATACATAATTTTCGAAATTCTTAACATATTGAAAATTCATTAAACAGACAATGATTGATACAAATGACTAGAGTCTCTAATATAGACGACAAGTGTAATAATCAAAAGAAATAACTGAAAGATATGGTAATTAATTAATGCTAAGAATATAAAATATATAAAATAAAGAAAACTATCTAGATAAATTAGAGTGCACGTAAAACGATTTTGAAAATAAATCTTGATAAAATTGATCAAATCAATTCAAAATTACTATTCGAATCAAATTTCGGATTGAATCTAGATTGCTAGGTTGCATCAAATTCATTCCTTTGGAAAGCGGACTGTTTATATTTCCATATTATATAGTATATAAATTTTATACATGCTCCTTATATGAGTCTATCTTTTTAATATTTTTTCTATTGCTTCTATACTTCTGTGAACATGTCGAAAGAAAAATTCTTGGTTCTGACCTCGATTGTTGATAGGGAAAATCTAAAGGGCCGGGTCGGGCTTTACAAGGGCCGAGTTTAAAGGACCTACGAAAGGATCGGATAAGGGCCGGATCTAAAGAAGACTTAATAGGGGCCGGATAATAAGGACTTTGTTCTAAGGAAATATATCTGGCCTCTCTAAGGCCCGGCCCTTATCAAGCTCTCGGGATTGCAGAGGGCCAGATCAGGGCCGGGTAATAAGGGCTTTAGTCTCTTTTTTTAATTTTTTTAATTGTGAAAGAGTTGATAAGGGTCTGAGGGGCTGGCGTGAATAAGGGTTGCAGATGGTCGGATCAGGGTCGGACGGGATTAGGGCTTGAAAGGGCCGGATAAATAGGGACCTGTATTTTTGAAATAAAATCCGGCCCTTCTAAGGCTCGGCCTTTATAAGATTCGGCCTTTTCAAAATCTTACTAAGAATCGAATCAGAACCGAATCTAACAAAAACCGAATCTGACGTAGATTTTACAGAAATAAAACTGGAGGTCAAGGGGTTGGGGGCATATCTCTATTCGTTGATAGCGTACTCATTGATTTGACATCACAAAAATGTCCGTATCGAGATGCTTTCATCAATAGAGATCCAAGTACAAATTTTATAGGCAATCTGTCACCTCCTTTTCTTTGCGATCCTCTTTTATCAGATCTAGCATAGATCAACCTTTTATAGAAGGATTGGGTTCTGTTACAGCGAATTATTGCCTACTTTATGTTCTTCAAATATAAGCCATTATCAAAATTTGATCATTGGAGTATTGAAAATGTTGTTTTTTGGTTCTTTCCTTAGCGTGCTCTCTCTTTGAAAGTGACATCTTTGGAGGAGCAATTAATGTGACACATGGGTCTCTTCCACTTGGATCCGAATCTGCTGTAGCGCGCAAATGAATGGTTCGGATCGATCGTCAATTTTGCGATCGATCGTCAAAGATGGAAATCAGAAGGCTTTTATACTTTGACACGAATCTTGATGCAATCAGTGAAAATCGAACAATTCAAATGCTGCGCTACACCGTCCCGCGCAACACCCGATCTCATTCCCTCCAACTTGTAGCTCTCTACGGTGGATATTCTTCCATTAAAGCCACAAAAGGCAGCTTTACAAAAGATGCAATTCCTGACTTTCTGTAGCGGTCCATTCACAGACGATGGATCTATAAAAAATTCAATATTTATGTCTTTTCATATAGGGAACTTATGTTGTTTAAAATTCTTAAGGTTATTTTCCTATTTAAAAAATATTCGACCCCATGATACTTTTATATCAGTGTGGAAATTTCCTCTACACTAAACAATGCCCAAAAAGAAGCCTCTGAAATTGCTACCTTGAGCTAGGTAAGAAGAAACATTTAACTAATGTTGAGATATTGATATACGCTTCTTATATACACGGGTGAATTTAGATTTTTTTTGTCAGATTTAAGATTTATGATTTTTTTCAGGAGTTTGAAATGATGCATATTCTTAAAAAGTTTCAAATTATAAATTAAAAAAAATCAAATGCTTGATTATTTTTTTAAAAAAAATTCAAAAAAATGCAACTGACTTCCTAATTGTACGTGGCTCTGCCACTGCTTATATACACATGAGCTAAACCTTTTTTGGAGCTGCCATCAATGGAGGAATCTGGTTTCTTCTCTACTACTATGTTTGGGCTATTAGCTATTCCAATATTAAAAATACAATAATAGAGAAGAGTGCAGTTTAAAATGAAAAATATTTCGACGATACGTTCATCGATACGCATGTCGCTCTGCATATTAAAAGAGTTTTTATACATGTTATTTGAGTTATTATGCAAGTTATTTTCTACTGAAAAGTTATTAACTCAAACAATGTGCTAGTATGAACACATATTTCAACTAATTCGAAGATCTTGTTTATTTACTTTACACCTCATTATTTATGATCATTACTAGTTACAGTTTTCAAGTGCATAACATATTTGAAACAACTAGTATGAATACTTATTTTAACTAATATGAACATCTTATTTATTTAGATTACGTATGAGATACGAGTTATGAAATCGTTTAGGATAGTGCGTATGGCGGAAATGTTCAGAAAAGTGCACACGGTCCAACTTTTCAATTTTAATCGTTTTTAACTATTTGACTTTTTCTTTTTGGCAAAATTAATTAGGAAGACGTAAGTGAATGACGAAGATTGAGGAAATGTTAGTCGGACCTATTATAAAATAGAATGAAAAAAGATTGGCAAAACTTAGGTGCATCATTCTAGGTGCTTCCTAGATACTCCAATCAATCCGTACTATTCAAATGCATCAAGATTCGCACCATAAATTTCAATCAAATGATATGAATTGATTGGAGTACTAGGAAAGCACCTAAGTTTTTGTCAAAAAGATTTCTTAATTAACTTTTCTGGTAAAAGAAATAGAGCAGCTTATTACTTATTTTCATTCCACTGTTCGTAACAGTTTGATTGATAAAGAAATTAAAGTAATTAATTGTCTATTCATACTGCTATTCTAGCTCCACTCTTCCGCGTTTGATTAGCTATTTCGCACTTTCCTAGTATGCTAGACAAATAAAATTGCCAAATACACATTCATATTTATTTATTTCATGATCTACGTTAATTTCAATATTTATTATTTTTAAATTCTCTTACTAGAAAAATAATAAGTCCTTCCCAAACTTATCTTACTACAATTAAGGTACTGCAGTCCTTCCCAAACTATCAATATTATTATTTTTAAGAAAATTTCTTTGAAAAGAACTGCAGTCCCCTTAATAGTAAAAGAAATAAGTTTGGAAATGATATTATTGTTCAATACATATTATGTTAATTTCCGTGTTTCACAATTATTTTTTGGAAAGAACTGCAGTTTCCTTAATTCATGTATAAAGCTTTGATTCTGCAAACTGCATCGTACATATATAGTCTGGTGATTAACTATTTAGAATGATTTCTAAGAGACTATAGATTTAAGCATTCGTGAGAAACACAATTTATATTTTAGCTATCTAGAATGATTTCTAAGAGATTATAGATTTAAGCATTCGTAAGAACACAGTTTATATTTTATTAAGAGACATTCACTGATAGATGCTTGGGACTAGAATACCCTCTATGTCCAAAAATAAACATATCTCAGATTTTGTGCACAAGATACTTGTGGAGTTAATCATTAAAGCGTTCGTAGGCACTCAACAATTAGTACATATATATATATGTATATATATATATATATAGAGTCCGGCTAGCGTGCTTCCATAAGCACTTCGGGTGAAACGTTTACGGGTCAAATTTTAAAATCTAGCGTTCGAAATTTTGATTTAAATAACTCATTAATTTATTTACATCATAATCTTGTAGAATACTAAATTTTTCCATTTTTAGAATTTTCTAACTATGTCTAATGATTTTTTAAAAGTTGGCCAAAAAATAACTATATATATATATATATATAGAGAGAGAGAGAGAGAGCAGTATTTTTTTTTTTGGTAATTGCAAAAATAGCAGTAATAAAAATAGCCAAGGAGTACAGATTTTTCGATCAAATAGCCAGAACGGTAGATGTTCTACCGTGCGGTAGTATTTTTTTCCGCACGATAGAATATCTACCGTGCGACATTTTTTGTTGTTGTGGAATATAGGTGCACGGTACCACCAGTACCGTGTGAGTGAAATGGTATTAAAATGTACTATAGAAATGACCTTGTATAAAAAATATTTATGATAGTGACCATATATAGTAAAATATTTCTACTATAACCATTAAATGTATTTATTAATGCATTAATAAATAAATCAATTGATATAGTTCATGCTTGAGATAAGTTTATGCATCAACACGTATTATTTTCTTAATGCACTAACAAATTTATTTTAAATTAAATTAATTAATTAAAAAACTTATGGTCATAACTGAAATTTTTTTGTTTGCATAGTCATTGTCGAAAATATCTTTTTATACATAGTCATTACAAAATATACTTTTGAAGTTGAATTTTTGGGCAGAAAAAGAATTGTGCCACGGTAGAACATCTACCGTGCGGAAAAAAAAACCTGCCGCACGGTAGAACATCTACCGTTCTGGCTATTTGATCAAAAAATCTGTACTCCTTAGCTACTTTTATCACTATTATTTTTGTAATTACCAAAAAATAAAATTCTGGAGAGAGAGAGAGAGGGGCAAGTTACATAAAAAAACACCAACAATTTGGATGCCTTAGAACATGAGCAAAAAATAATATGGATATTGTTGCTTTTTAAATGGCACACCGCACATCAGACCTCTCATGTTATACCTTTCATCTTTAATAGAAGCTATTATTCTAGGCGTTCTTCCCACCACTTAAAAAAAGTGACACATCAGGAGAGGGATAAGTTCGATATGTTTTAGCAATAATATTGCTAAAACCAATTAGTTTAATCAATCAATGGAGTCAGTTTTAAGTAAAAAAACAATCTAAATTATTTAAATTATGAAGCCTAAGGCTAAGGGTATATATATATTTAGCTCCAAAAAAATCAAGGCAGTACATCACCCTCATGAGCTGTACCTTTAATTACACTGTTCCAAGTTGAATGGAAGTTGCTTCCTACACGTTTCTCCACTACTCTTAAATTAAAGTTTGTTGAGTGAAAAGAAGAAACAAATGATTTAAGTTGTGTGCTTCGTTGCATAAATCTCTCTAGTTTTGCAACTTCACTTAGGGACTGTCATGATGGATGTGAAAATGCCTTATGTCGTTGTAGTATTGATACAGCTTATTTTCACTGGAAGCTTCATAGTTTCTAAAGCTGCCTTCAATGGAGGAATGCCTACTACTGTTTTTGTGTTTTACAGACAAGCTACTGGTTCCCTCTGCTTGCTTCCTTTTGCCATAGCTTTTGAAAGGTGCCTATTTACTTATTTATATATTATATTATGGTGCTTAATTTTAATATGCTTGTGATAATTCATTTTCTCTTTCATTGGTCTGCATTTTTTGTTGTTTTTCCTTCTTTCTTCCTGCAACTCAAGGTGACATACTACTAATATTTAGTAACCACCTTTAATGTCGTATTTATAATTTTCATTTCTGACAACAAAAAGAAAATAATATGTAAGCCCACATAAAATATCTGATTGTTTTAACTGACTCCTATTGTTTCTTTTCTTTAAAATTTTATTTGTATTGTAGACCTCTTTTTTGTCTTGTTGAATATTGAAAATTCTCTGTGCAGTAAAAAGGCATCAAGAATGTCATTGAGAATTTTCATAAAGATGTTCTTTCTAGCTGTAATTGGGTATGTGTTCATGTTTCACAAGAATTAATACTATATTCAGTTATGAAAATAAAAAAATTTCTAACTCCCTATAATTTCAGGATAGCATTTTCGTTGAACATGTTTAATTTAGGAATTAAGTACACATCGTCGACGGTGGCATCAGCTTTGACAAATGCTGTTCCTGTGTTTACTTTCGCGCTGGCTGTTTTATTACGGTATTAATATTCATAATTTACACTGAAAAGGATAATAGACTAATAGTAGTCCTGTTATTGCTTGTCTAGCATCTGTTTATTCCACACAGTTATTTGCATATAACTACTAGCTCGTCCTAAATATGGAAATCCAACATAATACAATATAATCTTCCTGTTTAGTTTGGGACCATTAATTGAATATACTGGTACTAGCTACAAAAAATAGGCTAATTCTTCCCATACAAATACCAAAAGGACGTTAAAGAATAAAAATCATCAGTACTAGCAATCTGACTGAATTATGCTCAATTCACTAATAGGAAGACATGGCCACCTTTTAGTATTTTGTTATATTTTATTTTGGATTTATTTGAAACAGTGCTAGAATGTACTCAAGATGACATCAATTTGTTTAACATTGTATTCAGAAATTAAGAACATGAACAGAGCCATTTTATCCAAATCGCTAATTTCAAAAAGATTATTTTTTAATAATTAACCTTGTGACAATTGACTTCTGAATTGGGTTGTGAAAATTGGATTTAATTGAAATCGTATACGTTCCTAAATGTACTATGCAGAATGGAGTCAGTAAAGCTAAAGGAATCCACAGGAATTGCAAAAGTTTTTGGAATAGTACTTTGTCTGGCAGGAGTTTTGGTACTTGCCTTCTATGAGGGACCCCATTTCAAGTCAATAAGCCATGGTCGGCCAGTTCTGCGTGAAAATAACAGCAACAAAGGATCTCACTCAAAATTGGAATGGATCATAGGTACCTTTGTCATGATTCTTTCTACGGTTTCGTGGGCTCTTTGGATCATTTTACAGGTTTCTTGCAACTCTCATTCAGTCTCCTCTCAATAATTAATTACAAAATGATCTGGAGTGTTTTAAAAACTTGATCATCTTCACCCAAAACCCAAACCTCAGCAGAAAAAAAATCAATCTATAAAGATGAAAAGTGTATCCACCATTGATGAGTTTGAATGCTCAGTACAGTCACTAATTGTGGGTCCCGCACCCCCATCAGTTAAGAGAACATGGCACAGACCCTGATTTGGACAATTGTGTTGATCGGCATTTTATAGGCTTTGGTACAGAAATCACTACTTTTAAGTGGTACAGGAATATTCACTGTCAGAGTTGGCTGGTATATTATGATGCAGGATTGCAGGTCTATACCAAGATAGTTGATTGCAATTAATTGAGGTCCTAACACAATTTTTAGTAGTTACTTCCTGATTCACATATTTGAACAGGGACCCATTTTGAAGCAGTATCCATCGAAGCTCATGTTCAGTACAATATGCAACTTTCTAGGCACAATTCAGTCATTCTTTGTTGCTCTGGTAGCAGAGAGAGATTTCAACAAGTGGAAGCTGCATTTTGATGATGGTCTCCTTGGAGTATTATATAATGTACTTTCCTCATATCTTACCTAATAAAAAAATCACTAAATTACTAAACTAGGTATAAACAAGCAAAAGGCACACTGCTAAATACTAAAGAAAAATTAGTATACTGTCCATACAAATTAGTATTCAGACAAGGTAAAGGTATTGCAGAAGTTGCACTGTCAACAAATAGAGCAACAGGTTATTGATACTTTTTTTCTTTATTTTTAATTTGCCTGAATATTACACTTCAAGATAGATTGTCCAAATTTCTTATCGTAAATGGTTGCTATGTGCATTAATCTCAGATGAGTCTATGGACTAAAATTCAACATAAATAAAATTTTCCAGTTTACCAGTTGAGCTGACCTTAGTTTTTTTCTTATTATATATATACACGAATGAACCATGACATGTAACATTGAAGACCAAAATTTGAATATATCTTTCAACCAAAGAGAGTGAATTGAATAATAATTCCAACATGTAGGGACTGGTTATGTCGGGCTTAGCTTTCTATTTGCAAGCATGGTGCATCGAACGAAGAGGGGCAGTTTTCATGACAGTGTGGCAACCTTTGTCTCTGCTTGCTACCCTGGCATGTTCTTCCTTCTTTCTAGGAGAAACTGTCAACTTAGGGAGGTAATTTTTTTTTTAAGTATTAGGCAAAAAGCCAACTATAATTCATAAACCAATTAAAAAGAGTACAAGGGTAGATTTACATGGGGAAGGTAATATTATTAATACTTCAGCTATGAAAAGTTTGCACTTAGTAGTGTAAAACTAAAATCTTGAAATTGATAGAGCAAGCCCTGCACATACATGTTGCGCTGATTTTGCAATGACTACTCCCCACAAGTCTTGCTTTAAGCAAATTAACATTTAGTATGCGATGCAAGATGATGTTGGAATGTTGTAACTGATTGTATGGTAAAGTTCTTTCATAATGTAATAGGTACATGGTAGACAGTTATCACTTTTCTCACAGGAAAAAGCACTTTTTTTTATCAACGAGACTGCAATTGTGAACAGGAATCTAAATTGGCGTCAACTATAAATAATTTTAGTTCGAGTCATCTCAATCTTTCTTTTTATTTTTCAGTTTATATATCAGCAAAGAGATCACTATATCTCATTGAAACAGAAATAACTATTTGAAATCTGTTTGTTTGATAGACGTTGGAAAGTGGTAGACTGGGATGTTCCAATATAACTGAACATTTCAAATTACATTGGTTTATACTTTGAGCACAATAACATGGAAAATTTCATAATCAATTGAAGCAACTGAATTTTTTTTAAAGAACTGTAAATAGAAAAGTGGTTTGCTTTTTAGACTACTTGACCCAGTATACTGAGAGCCAATCTGTATAATTTATGTAAAGGAAATGTTAGTACTGAACCAGACAGTGAACTGTGTTAATTATTACATGAGACCAACACAAGCAACTTACTTTTCTTGCAGTATCTTAGGAGGACTTCTAATGGTTGGAGGCCTATACAGTGTCTTATGGGGAAAAGGCAAAGAGAGTTCAGGAATTCCAACAAATGCCAGTGGTCGAAGTAACACAAATGAACCAGGGGTTTTGGTTGGGTCGTTTGCTATTCAAGAACAAGAAATTGAAGAATACATGGATCACAAATAACAGTTATTATTGCTTCCCTGACTGGCTTATCACGGCTTTTCCTTTTTTGTTTTGTTTTATATTCTGGAAGTAGTGCTTAATTAAGGAATGTTGTATGTTCAGCATGTTAAGATTTCACATAAGCACAATAGATCAGTTGTTGCATAAACTTATCAAGACTCAAATGCACTTTTGTTTGAGTTAGAGATACAAAAATGCAAGGCTTTTTCATAAGATTTTTTTTGAAGTAGTTGCACTACTACAAAAGGCTTTAGTACCGTCTAATTATCACCGAATTTTGGAGATATTAGATACTATGAACTTAACCCGGATCTTTACAAAAAAGTGGTATTAAATGGCTGTAACTTTTTGAAAAAAAAAACTGTTTTTAATTTAGTACCGAATTTTTATTAAATTTCGATGTTAAATAACTGATTTAACACCGAATTTTTAATATCATTTGGTGTTAAAACACTTATCACCGATTGTTACTCAATATATGATATTAACATAAATATCACTAATTTAATTCTATTGCATATTTTTTACACTCTACAACGAATTTTCATTTCATATTATATGAACTCATACTAAATATCACTAATTTAATTCTATTATTTTCTAGATATTAATTTCCTAAATACTAGTCCTCATGATATTTCTAGAGACTACAACTCAATAACTCAACACAAAAGATCACAACTAATTAATTCAAACATAAAAAAAAGCACGAAACATAGAAAATATAATAAACTCCCAACTAAAGTTCTATAATGCGCCGCATCGGCATCACCACTACCATCTTCTTTAATCAACTTCTTGTTCACCAACAACGGTGTCATCACCGAATTACAATTCTTCATTTTAAATTTAGAGATAATATTTTGTGCACTTATTTTAAAAATAAAAACTCTATCTTCTTTTTGATCAATTTCAATACCCAAAAAATAATGCAGCAAGCTCAAATCATTCATCTCATATTTTTCCATCATGTCATTTTAAAACTCGTGTAATATTCTCTCATCATTTCCGGTAAAGATCAAATCATCAACATAAAGAAAAACAATAAGCATATCAGTTGGTTCACTTGGCTTCTGCTAAATTCTTTTTCGGTGAAGTAACCATCAACGTTGTCATACCATGCACAAAATGCTTGCTTTAACCCATACAGTGCTTTCTTTAACTTGTACATTTTTCTTCTTCTTCACCTTCTATCTCAAAATATTGTGATTGCACAACATATACTTCTTCTTTCAACACTCCATTCAAAAAAACTGATTTCACATCAAGTTAAAACATCTTCCAATCTTTATGTGGGGCTAATGCGATCAACATCCATATTGTTTCATGCTTTGCTACCGATACGAATGTTTCTTGATAATCAATATCGGATTATTGTGAATACCCTTTGAAACCAATGTTTCCTTGCACTTTTGCACTGAGCCACCCGAATTCATCTATATCTTGTAAATCCACTTCAACCCGACTACATCATTCTCTTTTGATTTTTCAACCAACTCTCATTTTTTTAATTTTTTCAATCATTTTTATCTCTTCCTCCATATCATTTCTTCAAACCTCTTCTTGAGCCGCTTGCTCAAAACTTTCTAATTCAACAACACAAAAATTACAATGTGCATAAACATCACTTAACCTTCTCATTTTTACAGGGTAGAGCTTGGAGTATATCAACTCGATCCGGCATACATGGTTGGAGAAAATGATTGTTCTTTTTCTTCATCTTCATTTTCACTTTCATGCTCATCACTTGTTTCTTCTTGTGCATCTATTTCTAATGGAATAGATACACTTTCAACATTCTTTTTTTCAATCTCACTTGTCTTTTTCACTAAAAATCACATCTTGATTTTCAATCACCTTGTTTCTTTTCAAGCTAAAGAGCATATATCTCTTTGACTTGGTACTATAACCAACAAACACACATTTCTCACATTCATCTCAAGCTTGTTTCTCACTTTCGGTACATGTGCATAGCACACATACAAAAACTTTCAAGTGATTCACCGATGACTTTCTACAACTGCTCCACACTTCAAATGGTGTCTTGTTCTCAACCATCTTGGTTGTACATCGATTTAACAAGTAGAAGGTAGTGTATGTCGCCTCCGCCCAAAATATCAAAGGCAGTTCCTTCTCATTCATCATTGCTCTTACCATTTCAACAATAGTTTTATTTTTCTTTCCGTAATGCCATTTTGGTATGATGTAAAATTGATCGTCACTTTCCTTCCAACACCAGTATCCTCACAAAATTTGTCAAACTCCTTAGAGTTATACTCATCACCTCTATGACTTCTCAACTTCTTCAAGAATGGATCACTTTGCCTTTCAACCATTTTCTGAATTTTTTTAAAACCGAAGAAGCTTTCGATTTTTGTCTCAAAAAATACGCCCAACACATCCGACAAAAGTCATCAATTTAAGAAATAAAATACCATTTTCTTTCATGTGAGTTTGTTGCTCATAGACCCACAAATATCGGCATAAACAATCTCTAAAAGTTCTTTTGCTCGCAATGCCTTCTCTTTCAATGGTTAGCAAGCCATACACCATCGACATCTTCAAGCTTTCAAAGTTTACATGTCCAAATCTCTTGTTACACAACTATGACATATCTTCTATATCAACTTTCAAGGCAACACTTCTTGCAGATTTGAGAGAGCGAAAAATTTCTCTGTCTCTCCAAGTGTACCATCGCCATCAATTCTCTTTTCTTATCTAGTTTGTCATGGTGCACGTCTCTCCCTCAAAATGAACTGAGTGCTCAATCAATTGTCCAACACTTAGCAAATTTTGTGCCAACTCCAGCACAAGCAACACGTCATGAATCAACATTCTATTCTTCTTGAAATTTATGCCAATCGTACCTTTACCCTTGGACTTCACAACCACATCATTACCCATTGCGATATGGGTAGTGATGGTCATATCAATCTTGCAAAAGATTGTTTCATCACCCATTATCTGGTTACACCTGCTATCAACAAACTATACGTCATCATTCTTCTCTACTGCTGCTTGACATGCATAAAACGTACTCTCATCACTCTTCTTCACCTTCTCCATCATTATTTTTCGTCGGTGTAGTTTGCTTGCTCACCATTCTTCAATCTACAAAACTTCACTATGTGCCGAAACTTATTGCAATGGTAGCATCGAAACTTTCCCTTATTTCTACAAAAAAAATTCTATGTGACGTGACATCTTGCAATAGTGACATGTTTTTACTTCATCATCTTGGGTGTTGCCTCTACTACCTCCTCTACCAAAGTTACATCTATCACTACCATAACCATCAGGGGATGTATTCTCATTGCTCGCATTCGGTTACCCAACTCTTTTACATTCATCTTTGTTTGGAAAGCACTTTCGAATGATTGTTCGTCATTTCTACTCATCTTTTACATTCATCAAGTCGTGTACACTTAAAGTTGAGTGGTTTTTGGTTTCTTCAATAATTATTGCAATATTATTGTTTTTAGGACAAAGACTAATGATATTTTTTTCCATACCGTCTTATCACCTAAATTTTCACTCAAACTTTTAATTTGGTTCACCAACTCAATCACCTTTGAAAAATATTATTTCAACATCTTTTTCTCCTTCATTTTTATATTCTGAAGTTTCTCCTTAAAGTAAAAAATTTTACACTTCTAATTTTGTCCGTCTCTTGAAACTCCTTTTGCAAAAACTCACATGTTTCCTTTGCACAACTAGCTCCAATTATTCTCGAAATTTTTTGTCGAAGATGGATTGTTGAATCAAATAGAGATCATTTGCATCTTTCTTCTTCTTTTCTTCTGATGTCTCGGCGTTTTTTTTTCTTCTCGACAACACCTTCTACCATCTCTCACAAATCTTCTGAGATCAAGAGAGTCTTTATCTTAATACTCAAATTGTCGCAACTTTTGTCATCAAACATGGATTGCACATTGTGCGCGCCTCCTTGGATGCTTTCAATTTTTTCGAAGAACCACACTTGAACTCTCACCTAACGTAACTCTAATACCACTTATGTTGGCATATAACATTTGTTTTAGTATTTTAGTGGAAGAAAAAATAAAAATGAAGGAGCAGAAAATATTTTTCTATTGCATATTCTCCACACTCTACAAAGAACGACTCCTTTCATATTAGATGAACTCATACTAAATGTCACTAATTTTAATTCTACTATTTTCTAAATATTAATTTCCTAAATACTAGTCTCCATGGTATTTATAGACTACAACTCAATAACTTAATATAGAAGACCACCACTAATCAAAATTAACTTATTGCACTACTATTGTTCATGATCAACTATTGTAATTAATTCTAATAATATTTTTGGTAAAAAAATTGATTGATAGAAGAACAACTATTCATTTGTTTTTGTTGTGCACTGATGTAGTTTGCTTGCATAATGTAAGCTGATGTAAACTCCGGTTTTATACAATCAGGTGGCAGCTGGTAATCAAATATTAAACTAATATTTGCAATGAACAATTTTGACCAGTCCCTTTTATCAAACGAAATTTAGGGGCGGATTCAGGATTCTCGTCAGGGGTTCAAGATTTACGATTTTTTCTAGGAGGTTCGAAATGATGATTATTCTTAAAAAAAATTCTTTTACATGGTCATTTGTAAAAAAAAATCAAAATAAATGATTATTTTTGAAAAAAAAAATATGATATATATAATCATTTTTAAAAATTTTATTTCAGAGAGATTCAGCTGCACCCCTTGACTTAACGTGGCTCCGTCATTGTCCAAACTGCAAGATGTTCAAATAAGATATCACGATAGTTCCAACCAAGATACTCGTTTACGTATTTTGGTGATGTACTAATATAACAGTCAGACATACTAGTTTTACTTTTAATATAGTTTTAATCCTTTAGTGTCTGGTAACTAAGCAATGATCTTTATATAAGAGATCATATATTCGAAATCAGAATGAAGGACTTTAGATCATTTAAATTTGAGCAATTTTGACTCTCATTTTTATCTTAAAAAAAATCCTCGAGTGGACTCCATCTGTTCCATTAACTAACATGGTACATATAAACCTCATATCATAGAAAATGCTTTAATATTAAAAGAAGGCCATACAACCACAGTTTAAACAAAATCACAGCTGGCCTGCCAGTTCTAACTACTTAGGCAGAATAGCGTTGGAGGAACAACCAGCCTTTAATCTTTGACTTAGTTTCAATGTTTAGAAATTTGCCTAATTTAATTCAAGAGCCCCAAAGGACAGAAACAAACAGTAAAAGACTGAAGGGTGAAAGAAAAACAGTCTAAGAAACGAATCATTGCTTTACCTGTTCATACCTGAGGTGACAAATGAGTATTACTAATTAAACAATTACGAGGTTAAAAAGAAAAGAAAAAATACAAATATTCAATTCAGGGGGTGGCTTAGCACCTCTTGAGCGGAACGAGATCTGGTGCTAAGCAGGACGGTGTAACGCAACACCTGAACCGTTCGATTTTCACTGATTACATCAAGATTTGTGCCAAAATATAAAGACTCTCCCTGATTTTCATCTCTAACGGTCCATCGCGAAATTGACGGTCGATCCGAACCGTCCATTTGCTGTAGCGCAACTGCGCTACAGCAGATCCGGGTCCCCTCTTGAGCTGCCTTCAAATTCGCCCCTGTGAGTGAGGTTGTACTTTGTTGTCCTGGTTTCCATCTTCCAGATTGGCTGGAGGCCATGCCTTAACAAGTATAATTTACATGGCTTCTCAAGGAAAAAAATATTGATACATGAAAAGAGCAGATTTAAGCAATACTGAAAGTTGAGAGAGCTGATTAATAATCAATAACAAATATTGTCGAACAGAGTAAATCAAGAACAGGATTCCAGAAAACAAAGTACAAAATAAGGTAGCGACAGGAAATAATATAGCATACTCCACACAAGCCACCCAACACAGAAGTGAAACTTACCACGTGAGAATTACACAATTTCTCTCTTCTACAAGCTCGACAGAGAATTGAGTTACAAGTTTGAAAAAATAGATAGGTCAATATAAGTGACAAGCCGATATAGCTCAGAAGAATGTGCTAGTGTCAAAAAAGAAAAAAATAATAATAAAAGATAATAATAAATAGCTCGTCTTTCATGCATGAAGTTGTACAAATGGCACTGGGTTTCAATTTGATTTTTGAAGGCCACTGGAAATTGAATGTACACCTGAAAAGGTGAAAAAAATGTTAAGCACAAATACCTCATATTGGCAATTTAGTGTTTTTATACTAGGCTACCAAATTCTTATTTTTGCAACTGGTTAGTAAGCCTGTCATGACAACAAACAGCTAATGGTACAGTAATTTAGTGCTCAAGAAACAGGCTACCTGTCTATACTCTATACAGAATTAAGTTCTAGTATTATCTATTGATAATATGTCTGGGAGTCCATATCTGATAAACTAATATCATATCCGTACGTTGTTACGAATCTTATTTAATAAAATTTCTTTATTTAAATACAATCATATTTTCAAAAGAAACATCAAATCATTCTACATTAATTGCTTAAAAGTATTTTTTTCATTCTATAAACAACCGTTATTAGTGAATATAAGTATTATAGTAACAAAGAACATTGATAGAAATATAATTATGTAAATCAATTAACACCAACCGAAATCTTGTTGACATTAAAATATTTTTCTTACAATTGAATAGAAGAGAGGATTATATGTGACGAGATTACAACATACGAATATGTTAAAGACCAAAATTATTAAGATTAAATCTTGACTATCGCTCGATCATGACAGAATAATTTATGTTATTTTTTCCGAAATTTGAATAAATCAATCATGACCAACATTGGATCTGAACATCCAAGATGCTTAATATATAACAGAGATTTCATTTCTAAGTGGCTTACCCAAGTATGTCACAAGCCCTACTGATAACTCTGCCTATGTTTTACATAGCCGGTCCCAAGCCCAGAAAGAAGGGTTGTGATAGGCTTACGAGCCAACGTAAAATTTCAGCCAATCTTATGGAGATGAAACCCGATATGTGCTTCATTACTAGCATACCCCAACTTGTTTGGGACAAAAGACTTTGTTGTTGTTGTTGTTGTTTACCCAAGTACACAAACTTAGGGTCACTGGAATCAAATACCAAATCAGAACATCACACAACACAAAAAACATTTCAACTAGACATTGATATATATCCTTTGTTGAGATTAAATTATCTAATTATTTTGAGTCTTTACTTTCAAAATAATAATAATAAATTATCCCTATTTATGGTTCGTGATGGAAAAAGAGGAAAATTCGAGTATTGTTTTAGAAATGAGAAAATGCATCTCATGCACCGTAAAGGTGCATCTAGCTCTAGTGCAGTTGCAAAGGTACTAGTGAAAGACCAAATCCGGTTAACAGACATGACTGGAGAAAGGAAAGGGACTGATAAAAGAGAGACCAAATTATGAAGAGCGCACAAAAAAGTCACTAAGAAATTTTGCATTTTGTTTAGAAAAATGCAAAAACTGTGCCAAATAGGGGATCCTATAAAAAATCTTCATGCTATACAAATGGATAGAATTCGATAGTTTTTCTTTCCCTATTTGGTATTTGAAAATCTTTCATTCTGGTAATTTAATAATCCCACAATCTGGTCACAGACACAAACATTTTACACAATAGTAAGAAAGCTGACAGAATCCTGGAATGTCCAATTGTCAATGCTTGACCAGAGTAATCTATTATTACACCTTAGCAGCTGCTTCAATGCAATGATGCCGTAGCTGGTAGCAATTGCATGAAGGATACATTTGCTCCATAGGTTGTTGTGATACTATCTCAACAAACAGTCATGCCTAGCTCCCAATCCCATCAGATTTTGGATTAAAAAACATATTAAACTTTAAAATAATATAAACAATGTTGTGTGGAAAAAGATAATAATATTTCACTGACATACCAAGTTACGATAAAGAAAACGAGATTACTAATGTGCCCACCAACTGATACACATGAAACGCCAGAATCACTGCAAGAATGAGGTACAAATAGTCCTATTTACTGTTGTGCAACTATCAAGTAGTAGCTAAAATGCTGTATACCCTTATAGGTCACCGCCTAATATAAGTTAACTGGTTCAGAAGGAATGCTGACAGTGCAGAAATGGCAGTAACCCTGCCTGCATGCTTCCTAACTTTGTAAAAGATTAGTCCCTGTGACCAATAATGAAATTTTGTTTTATAAATTACCAAAAAGAAATACAGAACCAGAATGTTTACTTCCAAACAAAACAGAAGAAACTCACAAAATTTTAATCAAAATGAATTATAGACTAAACTCAGAAATTTTTTACCTCGGAGCAGAATGAAACCAAAACCCTATTTAAGCAAGAATCTTCACTGCTACAGAGACCCCCTCTTCATCTGGATGTCAAGATCCAACTCCTTGTGCTTTAACTCAAGAGCCATTCTCTCATTTTCAAGCCGCATCCTCTCATTTTGCATTGTCATCCTCTGCAATTCCTTATCTTTCTTCTTGCTAAATCTGTCCCATTTAAACCTCTGCCTCTCCAGCTCCAGCGACTGTACCTGCAATTGAAGCCTCTTCTTCTCCAGCTCCAACACCTGCTCTGCACTCCCTCCACAACTCATATTCCCACAATTTGATCCCCCTTCAAACAAAGCTTGATTTATGTCTAGCCTCCCCCCATGGCCCCCTGAATTACCGTAGCTCGAGTTGCCACAGCACATGTTATCCTCCTGCATCCTCTTATGAGAATAAGCATGCAAATCAGTTTCCTGCAAGTCATCCTCCTCCTCATCATCCTCACTGTTTATGCTATGCTCCTCCTCATCCCCTTCCCCAGAAAACCCCCTTCTTGTCAGGTCTGTCTCTTCCCGGTTTCGCAGCGCCAGTAGCAGTGCCTTCTGTAATGCAGGGTCTGCTGGCAGGTTAATCCTGTTTCCATTATGGTAAGAGCACATTTCTTCATAAAATAGGTGTTTTGAGCTCAAGATCTTTCTCACATCATCCTTCACCTTGTCAGAGAGATCCATTTGCTCTAGGAGCAAGGGAGTCTCCACCACCATACATGACGTACCTCGACCCAGTATTTCTGTCAGCCGCTTGTACCGCTTGTTTAAGTCATTGAATTTATCCTCACACTGTTGTGGGGACACATAGCAGCCCCTCTCTCCCATGACTTTGGAAATAGCCTTCCATTTCCCCTTTTTTTGCAAGACGGTGAACTTTCGTCTTGTGCCTCCATTACCATCTGATGTATCCTCTCCAGTGTATGAAACAGCAGTGATAAGCAATTTCACCATGCTATCAGTCCATTTCATGCGCTGCCAAGGGGTCCCAGCACCCTTCTTTCCTCCCTTCTCAGTACTGTGACAGGGACCACTACCTTCATCTGTGTGCCCTGCAGCCTCGTCATCATCAGAGACAGGGGTCTTATTATGGTCCATTGCCGACCCATTCTTACCATAATCCATTAAAGGTATGCCAGAATTCTGATCACTTGATTCAGGGATTTGAGATAGTTGGTGTGAGAATCCAGCTGATAAGCCAGGGTGGGAGAAATTATGGCTAGGGTTGCTGGTGTTTTGCTGGAGGTGGTGGTGCTGATGGTGGTGATGAGGGATCTGCATAGAGGTTTGCAGGTCCAATACCCCATATAATGGAGCACCTTGCATCATGTTTTCAGAAGGTATATTTCCTTCCATTTTGTAAGGTCACAAATAAAATCTGTTTAGTTGACAATACCCTCACTTTTGTGTTGCAGATAGATACAAGAAACCATGTGTAAATACTTGGATGGAGGAAGCAATGGATCTGGATCAAGGAACTACAATTAATCTCCAATAACACCAAGGTGCAAAACAGATCCTTGAACCTAAAAGAGCTGGAAAGTTCTATAGCAAGAAGCAAATTTGAAACTTTCCTCTTCAGAACAATTTTTCTCACCCGGCTGAAGAGTTAATCAGAATCCTTTGATTGTCCTAAACAAGCAAGGAGGAAAAGCAAGTGAGCCTAGTACAATAGGCCTAGAAAGCTAAATTCCTATTGGAAAATTGAAAATAAAATGGAAGACATGCCGGCCATGTTATAAGCCTTTAGCTTTTCACCAAAATTTCTCCACAAAATTCAAGATTGTACGGATAAGTTTTACCTATTAAGAAAGATCGGAAGGTCAGACGAGCACAGTTTGTCAGTTTCCAAACCCTACAGCCTAAACAATTAAGCACACATTTAATTACAAAGTTGAGCACACAATTTTAAAGAGCCGAATCACATATTCGTCTGAGATGCATTTGCTTCACTATTAAATCATCGAAGAAAATGTTCAGGTTGCAAACAAGGATAACTCGACTTACTAAATATCGACCTTACTCTATTTGACTCGTTAATAACTCGTAATAGATAGATCCAAACCCCACAGAAGAGTGTAAAATCGAGAGAGATAGAGATAAAGAGGAGTTGAGAGAACGAACCTCGCGAAGGAAGGAAGGAATCGAGCGACTGCGCAAGGAGGAGAAAATTAGTGGCGAATACTTCACGGGACAAACTGCGCAAGGAGGAGAAAATTTTGGGAAGACGAAAGAGTACCGAATTATTGGATGGGAACTGGGAAATAAACCCGACACTTTGGGATATTCCTTTTCTGTTCTTACGTCATCTTAACAATTTGTACAATTTGTCGAAGGGACAAATACGCTTTTATTTTTATTAATACGCAATCGATATTTATGCAACGTCATTTTTTGACACTTGTTAACATGAAGTCTTATAAATATTAAGAGCATTGTAACTTGTAAGTGTATTTTAATTTTTTTTCGAAAACTTGACACTTGTTAGCAAACAGTAACAAATTCAGAGAGCTTTTAATTCTAAATACAGAATTCGACTTTCACAATTATTATTATTATTATAAAAATAATAATTTATTAACATATTTATTTTATTTTATTTGTCTATTTTTTCACTAGTGTCTTCTTAAATACATTTTACTCAATTATTATTTCAGATCACCGTTTATATCAAAATTATTATAATTATTTTAATTTGTAAAATTGAACCTAACTGCAAATATATTATATTCTCAAAATATTTTAGATTATTTTAAACATCTTTTATAGAATACATAAATTGTTATTAGTATTTTATTTTGTACAACAATTATTGTTATTATATAATTTTTAAGGTTATATATAAAAGAATTATATTTTCAAAGTTTTAAAAAAAAACTTTGAATTAGCTGAGCTCTTCTTTCAAGATTATATTTTTTTCTTCAACTTCCTAAGTTGAGGCCTATTTGCCAAAAAAATACAAACAGAAAAATTTCATAAGCATGTACATCAGTTTCTAAAGTAAAGCCTAGGCAATACTCCTATTCTACCCAGGCACAAACGAATAAGGACTGTAATTTTGACAAATCAAGCCCAGGCACGCGTCTGAGCTTGCCCTTATATAGCTCCGTCTATGTTAGCACATGTCATTTAACAATTAAATGTGTGCTAATACAAAAGAAATATTAATAAGGCTCGATAAATATTAAAATGTTTGTTAATACAAAAAAAATAGTAAAGCAAACTAAATATTAAAGTGGTTTGTTATTTATCGCTTCAAATTCTAGTCGGGTTTTTATTCATACATAATTAATACTTGTATTCACTGATTGATTGATATTATTGATAAACCTATGTGCCTAGGTTTATGTATAATTTTACAATTTTAACAATGACAAGATAATATAACACAATTTTCAAACTTCAACGAGACAAGCAACTCAATCAATTCTCAATAAATGAAATATGCAATTAAGTAATAAAGAGAAGAAATTAGAAAAAGTAGTAAGATGAAGAAGTCGCGAGATGTTGACGGAGTTTGACAAAGTCTACGTCTTTGGATCTTCGGTGTCTCCGCTTCTTGCAGTAACAATCCTGGTCCGCTTCACTACACAATTATCTCTTACAAGGATGAACACCTCCCTCTTATACACCAAGGATGAGAAGAGAGGCCTAAACACACATGAAATAAATAATGGTAGAGAATGAAGGAGATATATCGATCTAACAATTTTTACACAAAATGCTAGATTTGTTTAGGATATTTTAACTTAGGATTAGAGCAAGGATTTTGCAAGTTGAAAATAGAGCTCAACGAAGGATAATAATGGTTGATGCTCAATGTTTTGATAAGGCAAGTTTTTTTCAGAGAGAAAGAAAAAAAAGGCAACAATCAATATTTATGTTAGAATGTACTAGGGTTGATGCTTAATGCGCAAGACTAAGGTCAATTCAATATGCGGAAGCGATTTCAATTCAAGTTAAATCTTTTAGACCTTAATCACCTAGCCAAGTAATAGAGCAAGCAATTTCAAGAACAATTAAGCAAATCATAAGAAATAAGAGCAAAGTGCTAAAAAGAGAGAGAGTGTGTGTGTGTTGGGTTACAAACAGTTCACAACCCGTCAATTGGCCTAAGCTGCGAAAAGACCGTAAAACAAAACTTTTACGTCTAACTTAAGCCAAGGATTAAATGAGGTATGTTAGATAAACTATCGAGGGTGTCCACCTCTCGTTTATCTCTGACATCAAAACCCTATTTAACCCTTATATAGATCTACTCCATAACTGAATTCTAAAACTTTAATCTACTTACAAATTAAATAGATTAATATAACATTAATACCTTGATCCAAATTCGAATTGGACCGTAGAAGACTCGGAAGTCCGAATCAGAGACGCTTCTCCTCGGAGTATCAGACGTCTGATACCTCTATCAGATGTCCACCAAGACGACCAGAGAGCGACTTATTTCTTCTGCCAAAAATACCGAAAGCCGCGATATCCCGTAAAAACACTATTCGCCGAGATACGGACTAAATAAAATATCTTCGTGACTCGCAGTTATCCAAATATGGAATGCCGCTCTTTCACAAAAATATTATATTCTGAATCCCGTAAACAATCGTATACGAGAAAGAGAGAAAGTATATTTATCGATACGATCCTGAGTTAACAGATACGAGTCGATTTTGGTGCCTCTTTCTCTCTCCATCTACCCCTCTATTTATAGCAAAATGAGGAGGTGTACTTTTTACCAAAAAAAACCCTTGGAAAAAATCAAATTTGCAGAAAAACCCTCATGAGGTCGGCAAGGGGTTATTTTGCAAAATTGTGAAATTTCCAAAAAAAAAACTTGCCGACCTCTTGAGATATATATTTTTTATTTATTTATTTTTAATTAAGATTTTAATTATTTTTTAATTAAGGTTTAATTTGATAATGACTTTCATTCCAAATTCAAAGCCATAATCAATATTTAAAATCTAAATCAAATATATATAAATATACATAATCATATAATTGTTTTCAACAATTATATTTCTCAGGGTTTGGTATTAGTTTGGTTGCGATATGATTTTATACAACGTATCGTATACGTTTATAAATTCAACTGTTGTTTTTGCTTGTCATCTTATATGACATATATAATTAATTATAACTATCTTAATATTAATTATAACCTATTTATAATTAATCATTAAGATTCTCTGATTAGCTCCTATGCGATGTGACCCAATAGGATCTGTGTTATGTTGGTAAATAGAATTAAAACCATTTTAATTTCTATAATCATAGGAGGCATCTGACATCTGCGCTATGACCATCCAATTATACAGACGATGTTGTACTTATGCAATATCACGATCCACTAAACATTTTAGTCGTGTTAATTCTTTCGTCTCACAGTATCAGATTAGTTTCAAGGCAGGTGTGTGTCATCCTTGCAAACTTAATCTTTTCTCGATCTTGAGCAGACTTATCAAATATAATTACTCTTGTAATTATACTGCATGCAGATAATCTTACTCCATCAAGGGGCCTTGTGATACTGTAACTCATATCAAGATACGAGGGACAATAGTACTTTCAGTAAACCATCACTACCTCAACTAAGCTATGTGTATCGAAAAGCTACCGTTATGACTGTGTTTTACCGACAGCGTTAGATAACAATCACACATACACATCTCTTAGTAGAAAGATGAATACCTCATACTTTAGAACTTAACACTGAATGAAAATATTAATGACACGTACACAATTTCATTTAATGTTTCATTCGAGGGCAGAAGCGAATTGTGAAAAGGCCTCTCTGTCAAATATCATGTTCTTGTAACATGTATTCATGTGATTAAAACGACATCTCATGTCTATGATTTGTAAAACGTAACCATCTTTTAAGCCACATTTTGACCTTGTAACGGTAAGTTAGTGTTCTTGCTAATTACCTTGGTTAGAGACTTTTAAGAATATATATCATCTATATTATGAAATTTCACAATTTCAGTTATTGACTCAAGTGAAAATGTACCAATTATTAGCCTAAAAAATAAAGCAAGACATAAGTATATCAAAGAGCAGGCAAATGGGATGAAATAAAAAGCTAGCTCAATTTTGGAAAATCCAAGATCCTATGTGCAAAATTACCCAAAACCTCATGAAAGGGGCCAATCAAGTGCAATGAAGGCTCAAGGACATTCTTCAAAGATTTTATGAGGTGTTTATGTGATTAAAAGAGTTATTTGGGGCTTAATATGTGCAATTTTCATAGTTGCCATATTATGAAATAATCACATATAATATTTCTAAATAAACTAAGGGTCAAAGCTCAAGAGAAGTTGGTCAAATTATATACCAATAAATTCTACAAAAAGTTTGTGACTTTTTGGGCTTTATTTCACTCAAAATTTCGACCATTTGAGCCTCCAAACAATTCAAAATTGATTTGTACAAATTAAATTCAAACTCCAAGCATTAAACAACAATTGGATGCATTTTGGGCTTCTATATCAACTCAAATAATTTTGGGCTTTGAATGGGCTTGGATCACACAGACCAAAAAAAAATCATAGAGGTTGTCAGCCTCTTGGCTCATAAGAACCAGGTCTGTGCAAATATGGAATAAAGGGGGTCGCTGGATTGTGTCTCATTAAACCTGACATATAGATCCCACCTTGTTAGCCCCTTAACCTATGATGCTCATGCCCTAAACCTGACATTGTCAGTACACATCAAGGCTAAACCCCTACCCAAATTCTAAATCCCTGACCAAATCAAAAGAAGAGAGAGAATAAGAACACAACCGTCAGATATGTGCCACGTGTATGATCCGAGGGGTCCCTTTCTTCGTCTCCCTTCAATCTGTTACTCCTCAGCTTCAAAGATAAAGCTCTTCGATTGATCTGCAACTTCCTAATCTTTGAGCCTTTTGCCATAATTTGCAAAAAGAGGGAGAAATGTATGATGTGCACATCTCAAATAGTTTTGCAAATTGCGAAAAGTGAGAGTTTGTTGGATTAAACTCATCTCTTGTTTGACAATTTGCAAAACAAATCAGTACTAACCTTGCACATGAGCTTTGGTGAAGTTGTAGGTTGAAACAGATACAAACTGATGTTGCACATGCTCAAGCAATGCTCAAACATGCTCAAGACAAGTCAAGACATGCTCAAGACATCAAGGGATGGCTTCACAGTGCTCAACAGAGCACAACGTTACCATAACGCTTCATAACCCATCACAATGGGTCGGTAACTCGACATAATGGATGTTCAACCCGTCACAACGGGTCAAGAGGAGAGAGGCAGTGTAGAAGCTTGGATTTGGCAGAGGACAGAGTTGCTTTAACACTTCCCTAAGACGTTGTAACGCTTGCCAACCCGTTATAACGGGTTCTCAACCCGTTGTAACGGGTTCTTGCTGTTGACTCAAACTTTCCTAAGTTTGTTTGATTTGCAAAACCAAATTGAATTTAACCATTTCTTGTGTATTAAGTTTAATTGTAGGAACTTAAATGCAAAAATCAAAGAAGAAAAGTTTGGAAAATTCAAGTGATAATTTGAGAACAAGTGTAGAGTTCATCAAGACCTTTTTAACGCTTCGAAAATGACCGAAATCGGAGCTACGAATCAAAAATTATGACTATTTCAAGACTGAAGATTGAAATGAACAGCCAGAACGTTATATAACGTTTTAGCAAGTTATATAACGTTTCGGAAATTTTTTTCAGTTCTGTAACATTTGAAATAGGCACAAAATTGGCAGAACATGTGCCTTAAAGTTGCCAGAACGTTATATAACGTTTCGGAAAATATCTGGACAATATAACGGTCGAATTCTGACAACTCCAACGGTCCAATTCTAGGGCAAAACGTTATGTAACATTTTGGACAGTTATATAACGTTTTAATTGAATTTCAGCCAAGAATGCAAGTGTTTCAAGCTATATATAAAAGAGACCCTTCACCCCTCTTCTTCCCCAACTAATCCTACATTGCAAAACCCTTAGTTCCACCATTGTTGAGCTTAAAACACATAGCCAAACCTTAGCTCAAAGATTCAATCTCATTGTTCTAAATTATTCTAAATTCTTAGAGAGATTGTGTTGAGTGTTTATTATCTTATTATCTATTCGATTGTATTTTTTTTGTTACTTTGTTTTTCGTTGGCTCGGTTCTCCACCGGTGTGTGTAAGCGAGACCCAGTTCGACACCCCGTGTTAGGGTTGGTGCTCCACCAGTGTGTGTAAGAGAGCTCCAATTCCGAAGTTGTAAATTCACTTGTGTTGTCTAGTGAATCGGCTCGACCTTGTTACCGTGTCGGGGGGTCGGGAGTCCCGGAGACTAGGATCGTCAATATCCGAACTTCGTTAAAATCCTTGTGTCTCTTGGATTGCTTTGTTTGCATTTTCTAAACTCTTCTCTTTAATTTCATTATTAATTTTGTTTAGAAATTGCTTGTGTTTGAATTGTTAAAACTTCATTGTAATTGCCAATTAGACATCGGTATTTCTAGAATTGCTTAAAATTAAGCCCCTTCCGGTTCCAACACTTGCATAGAATGGCCCACAAGACAACTATAGATGCATAGAAGGGCAAAACTGGAAGAGTAGCAACCCGTTATATGGGTCTGGCAATGTGTCACAGACTTCCTATAACGCTACAGTTGATTTTGAAGGGATCAAGACTTCAAGAAGTGCCCAGTCTATAAAATGATGCAGAGACGAACCAGCAAGATATCAAACACCCCCCACAAGCTTTTAAGCATCAAATTGAGCACAACAAAGAGCCCAATAATCTTCTCCTCCAGCTACCTAAATAAGAGAGCATTAGGATAACACCTATAGTTGTCAATCCGAGAACTTACTTTTAGCTAGATTTTAGCCTTTGGTACACCTTTGTGTTGTCAAGTGGTGCATCATTTGTCCTTGATTGTTTTGTCAATCGGACCATTAACTGTATAGAGTGGTGCTGCTCCATACATTGGTCTAGGAGATAAAGATTGATTTGCTTGTTTAGCAAGAAATCAAAGATCGGCTCCACAATTATAAAGAACACTTGTTTTGATAGTGAAATCAGCCCAGAAGGAAGATTTGGTTCTGGGAGACCCGTGGACGTAGGCCTAGTTGATTGATAGGCAGAACCACGTTACATTGTATGCTTTTTTGTTCTCTTGATTGCTCTTGCTCTCTTGTTACTCTCTCTCTCTCTCTCTCTCTCTCTCTCTCTCTCTCTTATTACTTTGTTCTTTGTTGATTTGTGAATTGCTTTATTACTTCTAGAACTCGCTCGCTTTTAACTCTTGGTTAGCTGATTAAGGTCTAAAAGCATTAATTTTAAATTGTTGATTGAAAACACTTCCGCCTTGTAATTTGCCATTAGTCTTGCGCTTTAAGCCTCAATCATAATTCTAACAATTGGTATTAGAGCACACATATTCATACCTAGTCAAATTTGACTAACATGAGTCTTGACATGAGTATGGTTAAACCCCTGAACTCTTGCGAAATGAAAATTTTGAGCTTTGGAAAAAATCAATACAAGAATATCTTAGTGGAAATGATCTCTTATACACACTTGACAAAGAAACCTTCTATGCTACCGAGGATTCACCCTCTAGAATTCTAGATAATAGTTATGCCTCTTATTTCATTTTGAATTTTGTAGATGAATTTATTGGAGAAATTCTTGATTCTAACCTAGCATATGAAATGTGGCATACTCTTGAAAATGCTTTTAAAGAGAATTTTTGTTCTAATAAGTGTGATTTAAGTGTAGATAATCACAAGGTTGAATCTACAACTACCTTACAAGAGGAGGACAACATCTTAGTGCAAGAGCAAATCGTTGAAGTTAAAGCAAAAGATGGATTGAATGATGAAGTAGCTAAAAATTTCCTCCAAAGTTAATGAAGAGTATCTAGAAGAAAGGAGAATTATGACCACATCTTCATCCAACTCACTAGGAGAGGTATATTTAAATTCTAGTAGTTTTAGCACTAGGTCTATATCCAAGAATAGAAAATCTTTGTATGATGACCAAGTATCCTTAGTGAATATGAATTGAGAGTCAAATATGATAAAGCAAGGATGAGTTTGGATAAAATAGGATGAAGAGATTAGTGGACTTTTGAAAAGAATTTATGAATTGGAGTCTAAGTTGAATTTTCTTGAGTCCTAATGCGAAGTATAGTCTATTTCAAAAATTGAAACCCCTTGTGTTAAGGCTCGTACACCTACTTCTACCATTCACAAGAGAAAACAATCTCAACCAAAATGTACTCATCATACATTTAAGTACAATAAAAGAATTTCACACAACAAGTTGTACGAAGGCAAGGATAATGATTCGTTCAACATTATTCGAAAGGATGTAGAAATTAACACGCCCAAAAAAAATTCAAAATTTCTATAACAATAAACCTAAGTCCAACATCATTAAGAGGTACTATTTCAAAAAGCCTAGGATAATAGAAACTAAGAGAAATTATCACAAAGAAAAGTGTCTTGAACATAAACATAGGATTTTTCACTCTTGCACAAAAATATCTTGGATATCTAGTAACTCAAATATTGTTTGCAACCATTATAATCATCTAGGTCACATGACTTTTGAATGTCCTTTCAAAAGAAGTAAACATAAATAATTTTATGTTTGGGTTCCTAAAACTCTCAAATCAAATTAGATTAATCTTGAGTATCTAAAAAATAAAACCTTAAAATCAAGTATTATTTAAACAATAATTGCATGTCTTTTCAAAATACTTAGGTATGCTTGGCTTCATCATATAAAGGGTTTTCTTGGATCATAGATAGTGGTTTCACACCACATGACAAGCAACAAATATGTTTTTAAAAATCTTACACCATTTGATGGAGGCCAAGTGATCTTTGGAAGTAATGAGCGTGAAAGTAAGATTATTGGAATTTGGTCTATTGGTAATAATCATGTAATCATTGATGGTGTTTATCTTGTTAATGGGTTGAATTTCAATTTGCTAGGTGTGAGCAAGTTATGTGATTCTAGTTTCTACCTTAGCTTTAATGACCAAAAATGTTCACTTTATCGTATCAAAACCAATGAGTTAGTCTATACCGGTAAGAGAACCAAGAATGTTTATTATCTTCATATTAACCATTTTACCACCGGTGAACTTTGTCTAAATGCAAATAATTCCGACTTATGGTTATGGCATCGAATGTTAGGTCATATATCATTTAACTCTATTAAGAAACTAGTCAATCTTGAGTTAGTTCGTGGTTTGTCAATCTCTAAAATGAATGTTGATAGTATTTGTGATGCTTATATGAAAGGTAAACTAACCAAGACTAGTTTTAAGCCAAAGGACATGATTTCAACTAAAAGACCATTAGAACTTATTCACATGGACTTGTTTGGACCAATTAACATCTAGTTTGGCAAGAAAAAATATATATTTTTGTGATTGTTGATGACTTTAGTAGGTATACTTGGGTTAACTTTTTGAGATACAAAGAAGAAGTTTGTGAGTATTTTATTGAATTTTGCTCACAAGTTGAAAATCAAAGAGAGATAAAAATAGTTACTATTCATAGTGATCATGGTGATGAATTTGAAAATTCAAGGTTTTATAAATTTTGTTCTAAAAATGGTTATAGGCATGAATTTTTCGCACCAAGAACACCTCAAAAAAATGGAGTAGTTGAACGCAAAAATAGAAATTTTGTTCTAGATCGTATCTAATTAACTTCTTAATAGAAGTTGCACCTAAATGTGCTAATCTTCGATGCCAAAGCCAAGATTGGTTAGTCAATGTATTTAAACACACTTCAGCTTGTCTAAAATCATTTAAGTACAAGTAATATATCTCATTTTGTATTTCACCTTGATAGACTTCCTCATTTGTTTTGGACACATTAGGTGACAATTGTGGATATCAGACTTTACGTAATAACCGACATCACATAATTGGCTTACACTAAACAAATTGAAATTTAGGCCATCTACTAAGTATACATTTGAGATAGTCAAATGTTGGTTGCCAATGTACCCTATACCAACAATCTTGCTTTTTCTTTGGTTATTTCCAAAGCTTACCGAACCACCATCATAGGGTTTTAATGAGTTAAAGTTAGAACTAGAACCGGTCATATGATGTAAGCATCCACTATTAATGATTCAAGTCTTTTCTCTATGAGATGACATCAAACAAACATATAAGAATATATTAGTAGTTAAACACACTAATATATACTTTGTACCAAACTCCTCCTAAATATTTGGCTAGGTAATTTGTGGGCAAATTCCAACCGAGTTATCAATTCTTAAGTTTAAGGATCCAAACGATGTTTCCCAAATTTCGACCTATCCTAAACTTACACTCCAATGAGATATGACCATTCTTGCAACAATAATTACAAAACGCACGAGTTGTGAGATTATTATGTGCTTTAACAAACCAATTTTTATAGTCACATTTTAATTCTTGAATTTTATTACCTTGATGTTCGTTTATTTGTCGGAAAACAACTTTTGGTTTCTCATTTTGTTGAGAACCAATTTGGGCAAAGCTTTTACTTTTTATTTCGTATCTCCAATCGTTTGGTGTCCTATGGTAGGTGTTGCTTGACCAAGATGGATTTAAATAGTTATATTTAGATTTCAGTTGATTTTGGCATAGGTACTATTGTTGAACCGATATCTAAAGGCATAAGTTGGTCTAATACTAGAATTTGAGTGTTTTTGGTTTTTGCCCTTGGATATTTGAGTTTGTTTTCCTTTTACTTTAGGGTTTATTGGGCTATTGGATTGAAAAGAGGATGCGCCTTTTTTTTGTATCCAAGACCCGACTTGTCATGAGGTTTTTGTCCCTCAAATATTTTATTTAGATCATTCCTAGTGTCACTACTCAATATACTAGTGGATCTTAAAACCCCGTAGCCACGTGTTAAAAATTGTTTATCACTTTTCAAATTACCTTCATTTACTTTTAGTTTGAGTGAATGTACTTTATTATTTAATCCCGCAATTATGCTTTTTTCTCATTAACTCTCGATTGGTCTCAATAAGGAGTTTATTCAACCTAACAATTTTGAATTTTAGAGATTTCTCATTAGACAAAATGCTTGTATCATTAGATAGGTCCTCATCATCATCATTGTCACTTGTACTATATGATGAGGTACACATTGGCTTAGAAATTAAATTCCTTGAGTTTTGATATACCTTTGCCTCCTTATTGGAGGATGACGTGCTAGCCTCTTCAATTTGCTTGATCTCATTCTCGTTTTTCGTGTTGATCGTGAGTTTCTTCACATTGGCTAGAACGATATTTTTAAGAATCTCAATGGTTGTGGGATCGGTGATGTTGTTGCTAGCAATTATGGAATCGATGTCGTTTGTGTTTGACTTCTCATCAACGATGGCCATTAGAGAATAGTTCACATTCTTCTCTTCTTGAACTTCGACCTCGGATACCTCGCTTTCTTCATCATCACTATGGTTCCACCGATCGACATGCATTGCTTTATGCTTCTTCTTGCCTTTGTATCCCTCATTCTTTGCATACTCTTTTCGGTCTTGCCTCTCATCACCGTCTTGACGTTTCATTTGAGGGAAAATCTAGCATGTATGAATTGTATGTCCCTCTTTCTCGCACATAGCACATACTACTTTCTTACCCTTGATTTCCCGCTTAGTATTGTACTTATTCTCAAAAGCAAATAGACCTTGCAACATCTTAGCAAGGACTTGTGTTTCTTTCTCATGGTCATGACCCATATTCTTGAAAGGATTTTCACTTGTTGATCGAGAGTGGGCAAAGGACGAGTTGTTTTGCTTGGAGCTTTGTGCCGGGAATGTTATAGCCTTGCCTCCGTGATTTTTGTCGAAAGTTTGCTTGAGAGTCTCCTCAAAGGACCAAAATGAGGTGTATATCTCATCCGGTGTGAATGGCTCCGCATTTCTCCCGTTATTAGGTGTATATCTCCCAACAAAGCCTTGCCATTTGGGTCACACAATCATGGTACAAAAAGGCTTACCTACAATTTTATTGTTAGTCAAAGGTTCTTCCATTTCAATAAACTCATTAATGAGAATAGTAAGTTTATGGTACATATCCTCAATACTCTCATTTTCCTCAATTCTAAAGTTCTCATATCTAGTGTCTAAACCGGTCACTTTGTTTCTTTTAATTTTGTCATATTCTTCGTACTGTTTTAAAAGGACTTGCCACATATCATGAGCATTATTGAGGTTACCGAAAATCGGTGCTATGGTTTCACTAACCGATGATAAGATAACGTTTATGGCGGCATCATTGTTCTTTTTCTTTGGTAGACATAAGGCATTAAGTTTATCGGTTTCGGTGTTGTACTTAGGAATATATTTTCTACTATGACTTCCCAAATATCACATATTTCTAGATAATTAACCATATACCATTTCCAATGACCGAAGTTCTTGCAAGTTGCACCCAAAATCGGGGGTTCCTTGACATGCCTATAGGTAGCCAAATTTGGATCTTAGTTTGTAAACTAAAAACAATTCTAGTTAGCAAACCCAACGTGCTCTGATACCATTTTGACAAATCTAGAGGGGGTGAATAAGTTTCAATTCAATTTCTAGATTTATTTTAATATAATGCACAATTCAATTCCAAATGACAATACAAATATCAACAAGTTTAGCAATTTAAAATAAATCACAGAAATTAAAGTATATGAGTTCAAGAAAGATCAAACAAAGTGAAGACGCGTGAAATCGATATGTTAATGGAGTTCGGCTATTGATGAGCCTACTATTTGGGAGTCCCGATCACCCGACTTGGTAACGAGATCGAGCCGTTTGCACTAACATCAAAATATTCGTTACAAGGGCCGAGATCTAGCTCTTTACACACTTAGGATAGAGACTAGACCCGTAGAAGATGCACAAAAGCAAGAGAAGAATAGTAGTTACACAATTTCTCAATTCTCACAAATTATTTGGCTAATTTAGAGTAGTTGAGCTTGAGATTTTGATTAAATAAAAGCTTGGTTAGAGAGCAAAAAATGGTGGCTGCTGCTAGGTTTTCAAATAGGGCAAAGATAATTGAGAAAGAAGAAGGAAGGGTTTAAATACTGCAACAGCAATAAACTTTCCAAACAGGAGATTTCATCCCGAATCATTATAATAGTTGACAACCGTTATAATGATTAGGCTGAAATGTCAGGATTTTTGAACAAATTGCAAATATTTTACACTCGTATTTCGAGATAAAAAGTACAAGTGGTCGGACCGTTATAAATGTTTTCATTACTAAAATTTATTGAAAAACAAAATTCTACATTTTTGAATATTTTATTATTATTTTGTGATGGTTGAAAAATTCACCGATCTAATGATTTATAGACCTCAAATTTAATGATTTTTCTCCTATCCGATAAAATAGTAAAAAAAATAAAAATGTAAAATTTGGTCTCCCAATAAATTTTAGAGTTAATATATCATCCCTCCACTTCCTGTCCCCCTCTCGCGTCCCCCGCTACGCGACAAAATAGTTACGTGATACAGTATAAAGACTTGTAACATTTAATATAAAGACTTCCATGTTAAAATGGAGACTGCCAAATAAAGTATTATGTGTACATTCCCTGAGAAATGAAGACTGCCAAAAGTATAAAGACTTCGAATGCTAATTATAAAGACTTCCATGATACAGTATTCATTGCAGTATATAATTAACAAGGAAATTACAAATAAATACTACATGTCTTGAGAAATGAAAACTTGACACTCAATATTTATTATAATGAATCCAGTCCAATAGTATAAAGACTACTACATTTGAGTATAAAGACTTACATTCAGTATATAAAGACTACTACATTTGTCCTATATGGGGGGCGTATAAGGAGGGCTTGTAAGGGAGGACAGTTAGTCGCTTCCTAAATTTTAATATGGAGAATATTTACAATAGTAATTATCAGCCATTTGCACTTTTATCTCGAGTCTAAAATATTTATAGTTTGATACTTTATATTGTATTTTAACACAACTCGATATATATAATATCACAAAACCACAAAGTAAGCGTGGCCAATCTTTTTAAAAGAATTCTAACAATAAATAATTTCATAAAGTTAGATCATAAAGTACTTCAACATGTTTTACATGAATAAATGAATAAAGGAGAAATTGATTATTTGTCACTTCAAAAATTGCAAATTGATAAAATATTAATGCAAAACAGAAAATTGACAAAATGCTATTAAAATTCTAATTGATTTGATTTTTTTGCCACTATCATCATATAACATCAATAAAAAATACAAAATTTTCTAAATTGCAAAATTACCCCTCGCTCCTTCCTCCCCTCTCTTCTTCGCCTTTGCCACGATATTGGATTCTTTTCTTCTTCCCAATAAAAAAATAAAACAAAGATACACACGCGTTGATGCACACACTGAAAACTATGTGTCCCGGCAAAACAGAGGAAGATCCAGGTTAGCTATCATCCACTACTCACAACAAGGGACATTGATCCAGGCTCTAACCAAATTTGTCAGAGCAGATGATCCCTTTTAGGCGGAGGCAATGGCGGTATTGAAGGCAATGAAGATGGTAGATAGAAGAGGGAAACAAGTAGAAATTTTCTCCGACTGTAAGCTGCTGATTCAAGCAATACATCGAGGAATCGACATCCTCTGGAATACTCCAAAGGAGTGGGCAGCGGGCACCCCTGAATTCTTACCATTGCTACAGTGTCATTACTCTGTCCGTACAGTAATTACTACAATATCAACACACAAAAACTGCCAATTTCTATATTGAAAATTCCTGACCATTCCAGGAAATACGGATTCTACATCGAGGACATGTGGAAGATCTTCCCTCTTGGAGGGCTGAGGAACAATTAGAGGAGATAATGAAGCAATTAGACACTCGATTGGCACATGCCACAACACAATTTGCTAAGAGGAGCATGATAACATGAGCACATAATTTGGCAAATTAGACGAGAAGAATAGGACAATCCTTTCAAGGTAGACCACTTCAACATTTTCTAGAGGACAAAGGAGTGGAGCAAGTATTGAATTCAGAAGATTTCGTGAAAGGGATGATGTAAGCGACATAGATTAGGATGCTAAATTCTCCTCAATGGGTATCTGGTAGAGATTTGTAGCCGGCAACCTTTAGGTTTGTATTTTTCTTTTAACCTTTCTTTTCCTACTTCAACAATGCTACTCTTTAATTTTTTTTTCCTATTTTTTGTTTCAGTTAATTCTTTAATTTCTAGTGTACCGAATGATACTGGTTGACTGGCATGGATAAGTGATAGGAAAGTTAGGAGAACTGCAGTAATTTTGTTTTATTTTGTTATTGGGAAAGAAGAAAGAAATCCAATATAGTGGTGGAGGCGAAGAACAAGAAAGGGGAAGGAGTTGGGGACAATTTTGGATTTTGAAAGTTCTATATTTTTTTATTGATGTTATATGATGATAGCGACAAAAAACAAAACCAATTAGAATTTTAATGACATTTTACTAATTAGTTTTGTAGTGACATTTTGTCAACATATATGTTATAGAGTGATAAATAATCAATTTTCATATGATTTAAAGTAAGACGGGATTTCATATATATCCCTCAAAAATCACGAAATTACGTATTTTTCTTTTAAACTTCAAAAAATCACAAATTTACCCATTTTATTATCTTTAATATTAAAACTTATTTTAAATGTGTTAAATACCACTTTTATCCTTTATTAAAAGCACAAAATATGTGATTTGTTTAATAAAATTTCGATCATATATTTGATAAATGTTCATTTTGTACACCTTAAGTATATACAATGACATTTAGGTAACTCTTGCGTATCAGTGTATGTATGAGAAGAGATAAATAAATAGTTTGCTTTGCAAAATCAATCAATCAAACGATCGACAATTTTGTTAAACAAATTATATTTTTTATGCTTTTAGTTAAGAGTAAAATAGATATTTTACACATCTAAAATGAGTTTTGACATTAAAGACAATAAATGAATAAATATATGAGTTTTTGAATTTTTGAAGGAGAGATACGTAATATCAAATTTTAGATAGAAAAATACGTAGTTTCATAGTTTTTGAGGAGTATACATAAAATTCTGCTAAAAATAAATAGGATGATTTTTAAGTTTTCTGCTAAAAAAATAATACTATAAATATCACCAGTTAATTATAAATTAATAAAAATAATAAAAAGACACCAAAGAAAGGACTACTATAAATAACTAAACAGCAAGAAAAGTGATTTCCATAAATCTACACACGACACGAGACGCATTTCTCTCGTCTCTTTCCCCGAGTCGTCGTGTCGTCGTTTTCTCTTCGCAGGGGCACGTCCGTAATTTATCCAAACTACAGTGGCATATCAGATCCTTTTTTCGCCTGTTTTTTATTTATTTTCTCCGGTTCTTTGCTCTCTTCCTTTCTTCGACCTACTGAAGGGTTTCAAGTTTCGACGACAATGGGGGAATACTTTTTGAAACCCCCCTCATAGTTTAGTTAATGTTCCATCTGAACTAGTACTAGAGAAGGAAGGTAGGTTATCGTTCCGTTTACTTGTAAAATCATTACCTTTGACACTTTCAGTCGCTTTCTTATCCAGTTGTCTGATTCAATCTTCTCTATTATCTTATTTTTCAGCATTATTTGAGTATTTTCCTTGAAGATTCCGAGAAGGTTTTGTTGCTTAATTTTAGTTTTGTCTAAAGTTCACCTAAGTTAGGTTCTACTAGTATGTGATTTTGCTTGAGAAAATTTTAGAATCTAAGCTGATCACACTTTTCTTTTGCAATCCCAATTCTACAATCGTTTGTAATTACACCAAAACCACCTCAAATAATAAAAAAAGTCCTTAAAGGAAATAATTCCAAAAAAAAAATCTACAATGTCTTCTTCTTCTTCAGAGACTCCAGCTACGGAACAAGTGATAACTGAAATTTTTGCCAAAAGTCTCCATATTATACTAGAATCCCGGTCCCCATATGCCTCCTCTCGCAATTATTCTCTTGATCAAATTCCCTCATCTCCATCCTCCTCTAGTGGGTCGCCGTCTCCTGGGTCAAGCCGGTCCCGTGACAAGTGGTTCAACCTGGCCCTTCGCGAGTGCCCGGCCGCACTTGAAAATTCTGATTTTTGGAGACAGAGCAACCTTGAGCCATTGGTCATAGATATTCTACTTGTAAACCGTGTATCCGGCACGGAGAAGCTTCTAGAGAGATGGGTTGTGCAATACGAAACCCGCAAACAACCTGGTCCAGGTCGAAAATCTAAGAGAACTTATTACAGGGGCGCTACCCTTTTGTTTAGGTCTCTTTACTTGCTTGTGAGGCTTTTGCCAGCTTATAATCTCTTCAGAGAGATCAACTGTTCGGGCCGGATCCGTCCCTTAGGCCTTTTGCACAGGATCCAGCCATTTGTAAACCCGTTAACCCGGTTAGAAGAGGCTGAGATGAGACATTTATCTTTAGCCTCAATTGAGACCCCATCCGGCAGGCTCAGTCATTCGGTGTCCTACTTTCCTGTGTTAGATGACATCAATCTTGTGTCTGAGCCATCGACACCTCTATCCACTGAATTCATCCCCGATTATGTTGGGAGCCCCACGACTGACCCATTGAAGCGGTTTCAGACTCTGCCTCTAGGCGGAACTGCACCCCTCTGTGTGCAACCCAGTAGGAGGCGTAGTTGGAGCACGGACCCATTTGGAGCACTAAATCTGTTACCCTCATCTTTGCCAGCTCACTCGGATCGAGATTCTCTCTCTTACAAGGAAAGACACATTATCCCTCTCCTGCCGCCAGAAGCCCAAAAGAGAAAGGAAGGGCCCGAAGACTGCCATCCATCTTTAGTATCTTCTCCCGAGAAAGCCTCTCTGTTGAGGTGTGAGAGTGCGCCAGTTAAGGACTCTGACAATAATGAACTGGTTCGATTAGGGGAGCTGGTTGCTCAGACTTCTCTGCTGAAGGTAGGTGCAGTATATATGGATTTTTGTTTGATGCTTGTCAAGTATTTCGGTATTAAAATTGCATTGTAATAGAAACAGAAAGAGCCTGTTTGTGTAACATTTAAATTTGCAAATCAAGCTAGGTACATGCGTTACGTTGTCGAGTAATACATAGGTTTCTTCGAAATATGCATGGTAGTAGTAGCCAAGGAATAAGGAACTTGTATTTTAGTTTAATGTGTCTGGTGTGTACTTGATGGTTTTTGTTTCAAAGTTGTGATCGTCCATTATACATTCGAAAAGAACAAACTTTTGTGCAACGCTGGTTTTGAGCTGGATTAGGTTTGAATATGGCCACTGAATTGCTTGCCCTCCTGCATAGCCGCACTCGCTTGGTACTGAACCATTTTTATTTTGTACATTTAAAAGGCTGCAAAATTACTGCAGGGATTGTATCATGCCTATACTAAACAATAGTTTGTTATGATACAACAGTGCTGAAGCACCTTAGTACTGTGTCAGTAAGGTTTTGTATAAGAAACAAATGGACAACATTCATTTCGTGGATTATCACACCTCTTTGTTTGAATACAAATTGACCGAAACTGCAGAAACATACTTAGCATTCACCTATACCTATGGCTACAACTACAACTACAACTATAACTTCTATGGTGTTTAATTTTGCTTCAGGAACTATCCATAGGCGGAGATGACATATGGAACCTGAAGGGGTTGAAATTTTCATTGGAAAGTGGGTCATGGGTGTGTGGTTCTAAGGGTTTGTCTCTTGACTTGAATGAAGACACTGATGCCAGCTACCCGTTTGCTCCAGACGCAATTAACAGGTAATGCTTGGTTGATTTTTTTTTCTTTCTTTCTTTTTCTTTTTTCCTACAATATGTTCATGGAACAAGATAGGATCAGTGCAACATGCTAGTACTGTTGATACTTGCTTTAAATGTAGACCTGAAAAACCAATAGCACCTCGTACCGAGATAGTGAGCTGTTCAGTCTTAAGTTGAAGTACTACAGTGTTGGGTCCACTGCTGGTTTTGTCCAATCCACTGTCTGTGTACCAAGACAAGCATCCTGATTTTGGTATATTGGTGCAAAGAAAAACTGTTTTATTATGATAACTCACTGCATTTGTCTTGTCCTTTGTTTATGGCATGGTTTTAATATTCATCTGTTGGTTAATGGATCAACAAGAAGAAAACCACATGCATAGGCAGAACTTACACCTCTAAAATATTTTTATTCCTCTGTTGAATAATAAATTTGGGAATTTGGCATATACCTCTAAACATAGTAAATAAGACCTATGCCTGTTTCCCTGGTTTAAGTCTTCCAGTTAACAGAAAAGCATATTGTTCTTTTAAAAGGAGAGCAATTGAGAAAAGAAAGGTACTTTGATCATTTCCAAAAAAGAATGTGTTTAGAGCTCACTGCCATGGTAAGGAATTTTCTGAAGTGTATACTTGCAACACAGAAGATATAGGGTGGTAGTTCTGTGGAGGGGGTAAACATAGCAATTATCTTTCAAATTTTAACTGTGTATAAAAAATTACCTTTTCCCCCTTGGAGCCTCAAGTGACTAATTATGAAACAATCTTTACAGCAGGATAAATGGTCAGGTTGTTGTGGCACCTTATACTGGCTTCTCCAACTTTTAGCCATTTTCTATTTTCTTGTTTTCTTTTCTTGGCTTGTATAGTTTGTACCTGTGAGGATGATGGTGACTTAACTCAATTGTGCATATCAGAGTTAAGTTGTCCTTTCCAATTTAGTGGAATTGCTGTTTTGTTGCAGCCGATAGGCTTGCTCTGCTTGAAATTTGGTACTTACTGAATTCAAAATCTTCTATTTATAAACAACAATAAAGCATTTATTTTAGTTTACCTGAGTAGTCTACCACCATATGTCACTTAGGGTGTGATAGGTAGAAATGCTACTGCAGAAATGCATTGTACCAGTTAGCGTCAAGTGTGTATTATTTGTGTATGAAGCCATTGCTCTTGTTACCAAAAAGAACAGTTCTTAACTTGTATTGAACCCCAGTTGATATGAAACCATGATAGTGCTGAATGTCTTTTGATGTTTTTGTCCCTTTATAAAACATAGGGCACAAAATTATGAAGGGGAAAGGTCTCAGGGTGCCATTGTGGGTGCAATCTTGCGGATGCTTAAGAGAGCCCCAAAATTGCAAATCAGGTATGAGAAATCTGACAGCCTTAATCAGAATTCCAACCTAGCTCCATCTGGGTCACGAACTGCAGCTGATGCATTACAAGAGCTAAGGAATTACATGCATATGAGAGATTCAATTTTAAACCAGAGTGGGACCCACCAGCCAGAACTTGACTGTGAAAAAGGAGCCAAACATAAAGAAGAAACTAACTCTGGAAAAGATACGGAGGAAAGACAAATTCCTTGATGTGTATATGTAAAGTACTAATGTTATGTCTAGGTAGCGTGATACTAATTTTGGTGTTCTAATTATAGCTAAAGGAAAAGGAAAATATATAAAAATTTATATATGCCGTGCTTGGCGGGCCCTGTGACATGACCTTCTGTTTATTTGAATCAGTTTGTTAGTTGTAAAGTTACGCCGGTACCCTGATCCTTGTATCAATTGAAATCCCAATCAATCATCTGTTTTATTGGAATTAATTATCTTGTGTTTTGTTGGTCATCAGTTTATTGCGCTTTTATGGGTTGGGTTTTATGTGGTGTGCAGTATGTATCACAATTTTTTTCGAAATACATTTCGTACAGCATGATTGCATTTATCTATGGAGTCAGACAACTGCAGCATCAATTAGCATACAATAGCAAAGTTCTGACGGAATAGTCACTACAATTGCTATAACATGATCGGAAAAATGTACTTTTTGCTGAATGCTCAACCGTCTGGTGTACACTGCTAGCAACCTGTGTGGTAAACTAGCTGGAGACAGTATGCTCATAAGGAAACCCCTTCTCCCTATGATCTCCAAGTAAAATTGTGAAGCCTCAATATTACAAGGAGTACACCAGTATAAAAATAATTCAATTCACAAAATAGAAAGAATTTGAAGGGGCAAAAATTCCCTCTGAGCTGCTAGGAATCAGACTGACAATAAAGAAATCTGCAACAAGCTAAAATGTTGTGAACTTGTGATGTATTTGAACTTTTTTGAAGGTTTAGGTGCTTTGATTCAAAATAATGATAATTAGCATTACATCAATACTCCATAGAATAATTTACTGAGAGCAACTGAACAACACACTACATAAAACTCACCATAAAGGCCCCCATACAATAAACATCAATCTTTTCTGGGCCTTGAATCAGAGTCCAGCAGACCCAAACAATTTCATAAGACCAAAAGTTACCCCCATGGCAGCCCAACCTCCAGCAACTACCCTGGTTGCAGCCCGGGCCACCGGGGCCCGTCCCATCGCAGCCCCGAGACATCCGAAAACCAGAAGCGCCATAGTCGCAGCCACCGCCACGGCAATCACCCTAGTCTTGTAATTAATAATAAATCCTGCGGCAAAAAGCGGCACCATTGCCCCAGTAGCAAATGCTAAGGCAGATGCCACAGCCGCTTGGATCGGGCTAGGCAATCTAGCCCGATCGGCTTCGTTGGCCAGTTGGTCCCTATTCAATTGGGCCAGCTCGGCATCACGCTGGCTGGACACAGATACAAATTCTCCAATGGCCATGCTGCATGCACCAGCTATCAAGCCGGCAAAGCCTGACAAAATCATGGCTTTGGGGTCGGATTTCACGGCACCAACACCCATCATCAAGGAAGAAGTCGACACGAGACCATCATTTGCACCTAGAATGGCAGCACGCAGCCATTGAGCTCGTTGAGAAATGCTGGAGTCTGAATCCGAATTCAAATCCAATTTTTTGACTTGGCTGGGCTCAGTGCAAGGGATGGTGATCTTGGTGTCATTGATGGCCATCTTTTGTTAAGTTTAAAAGGAGCAGTGTAGAAGAGAGAGTGTGGAAAACACACGCCAGGGGATGTAGGCTGTTTATTGAATGGAGATTGTCTTTGCCCTTTTTATAGAAGTTATGGCAAGTGCCAGTCTTATGATGGAATGAGATCTTCTATCGCGCGGCAAAAATAATATGCATGCTGCGCAGTAAATCTCAATTTTTAATTTGCATCGAGATTCGTGCGAGCTAAACTTTATAATATCAGACTCTCTTGAATCAAATCTAAGTCGTCCGTAGCCTACAGTGCAGAAAATCTGAGCCGTTCATCCCTGCTGCGCGGCAGAAGAATTGCTTCTGTCTTATGATGGTGGGGGCTGAGTAAAAAGTAGTGGACACACTACAGAAAAGGTTAAAACAATTGTAAAGAGACAAAACAAAAGATGTAGAAGGAAAAAAAAATGCAGCATTGACAGGAATGAATCCTTTGAAGTTACATGTTGTTTTTCAATGATATGTTTTATTAATGACGGATTGCTTTTGATAATAGACTTGAATTTCCATTTTTGTTGTGATCATTGACAGGAATGTTAGGTTTTGTCTAGCAGTCCGAATATGATAATTTAGATGTAGATATTCGATATGGAATATATCTGTACAGATATGATACGAATATGATTTTGAATTTTTAATTATTCGTACATGTATTCTAAAAGATGTAAATAATTTTACTTTATAATTTAATGTTAATTGTGAAAGAAAATTTTCAAATATAATTATATACATACACAACAACAAAAAAAAAAAAACAAATATACCAACGATTAAAAAACACATTATCAACAGTTATCCAACCGTTGTTGTATAACAAGTTGTTGAATCGTGTGGAGAACTGCAAAAGAGAGCTATCCAAGATCGATTACTAATTTAATATTTGATATATATAAAGCAACGGTTAATTATTAAAACAACTGTTGTCTTAACCTCCATGTGCATCATTTCTCCTTCATCAGCTGATAAGACCCTTTGAGACCACTCTGTTGTGATTAATTAATATGTGATGAATCATCATTATTCAAGAAATTAACTTATGTGATGATTTTCGGCAGAAGCATGATTTGATATGCACCCAATTTATATTATGTGGTCAATATTATTTTGGTCAACAGGAATTGATCAATAGGGATTAATTAAAACCTTTATCAAATTGTAACAAGTATTATTTTGGTTAAAGGTTTATTGCATCAAATTTGACCAACAATTGTTTTAATTAGGCCTATTGGTTTAAGCCATATTAAGTCATACTAAAATTGTGAATATCGCAATATTCTATTATTTTGAATAATATTAAGTCATTATGAAGGCTTCAGTTTATGATATATTTTAGAAAATAATTAATTAAGGTATCATTTACCAAAGTAAGCTCTCATACCGGCGTTAATTATTTTTTAACTTATACACATAAAATATGCATATAATATTTTATTATTGGACTGACCCAAAGGAAAGACAATAATCATATATTATATGGGTATATTTGTGCTAATGAATGAGTAATGGTTATAAGTTTGAATGTGATTAGTTGATCAGCCCAAAGGAAGGTTGACTAATTGACATCAAATAAACTATTACATTCGATTACTACACCTATTTATGTTAGAATAATAACTGACTCCAAAGAGCACTTGTTATTTGAGTGTAAATAGTTGATGGAATATGTCTTATATTGACTTCTTATTATAATCTTAATTTCAATATAGTTGCGGTTAGACTAAATTCACGCAGATATTAAGTAAATTTTGATGGATTTAGATTATGTTTTTGAACCATAATTTAGTATTGAATATAATTTAAATTTGAATAAAGGTATTAAATATATATATATATATATATATATTTTAAATGAACTTATTTCATTTTGAAATATAAAAGCCTTTCACATGTGTATGTAACAAGTGTGAATATTTGATTGTCCCAAAGGAAGATCAATATTAATTAAAGGTCACATGCACATTTTTAGGATAATAAGTGCAGTGATGATTATTTGGTATTACATGTGATCAATTTAGTCGGCCCAAAGGAATGTTAATTGATTGACATGTTATATTATTATCAACACTTGATTATTTTATCAAGATACCATTAAGTTAATATTTTGTCTCATGATAATTTATTAATAAAGTTTCGTGTCTTGAAATATGGTTTACCTTTATTTGAATTTATTATTATATTCAATAAATTAGTTTATGTATGTAGTATTTGGTCGTTGTATTTATGATATTCAAACAATTCAGTAATGAATTGGATGTTGATTATTTATAAAGAACAACAAAACTACATACTCATAATCAAAGATTAGATCAGTTGAGGTCATTAGGTTTACCAACTCTGATTATTAAAGGATGTCAAATATCATGATGTACATATTATGTTATAAGGTATCTATTATGTAATATATCTATGCAATTTATCACATGGTTTTGTAAAGTGGATAAGAATTAAGTACCACTGAAGTTGTATATGTGATATAGTGCAGATAGTTTATAATTTACAACATAACTAATTAATATAGTGAAGATCAAGTTATTGTTGAAAAAAATGATTCAGAATGGACAGTTGTCTATCAAGTATATTTACTACAAACTCTATATTTGAGGATTCAAGTATTAAGAGATTGACATCCAAAAGAATTTGATGAGCATGTTTGTTCATATGAATGTCATATCAATTCAGGTTATTCAGTTTTAAGGATATTCGGTTTTAGTGGGAATTTGTTGTTATGCTTGAATGACATATATGGTTCAGTTGTCTTTTCAAGATTTTTAGTTTAAGGTTATTTCTGCAGAAATAAGATTTTGGACTATTCACATTCTGACTTGGTTAAGGTTGATCTCACTAAGTTTTAAGGTGGCCAAATTGGAGATGGGCATGTGGATCACATTACATGTAATTTCCAAACTATAAATCTCCTTCATGATTTATGTCATTTAGTTATGTTTACATTGTGATTTATGTCAGTTTAGTTTCGTTCAATGAGACGAATACTGCTTTAAGTCCTTGTGGACATAATTGATGGACGAAATTGGATGATGACACAAAAGGTTATGACAACACAGTTGACTACTCACTTAGAATTTATCAATATATATTATTCGGAGACACATATAGTCCAAGTGGGAGATTGTTGGAATTAATTTAATTAATTCCAATAATATATGGACTCATATATGATATAAATATATATTGAATAATGGACTGTCAATTATAAAATTAGACCCGTTACGAAGTGATCAAATTAAGTATTATTTACGGGTTCAATATGTGTCATGAGAAGTGAGACATTTAATGTGTAGAATGCGTATTAATAACTTTATGATTTAGTGATGGTCTAAATTATATAAAGTTATATGGATAATACAATTATGCTATTGGTCTCTGGGGAACACAATTTAATACGACAATATTCTGCAAATAATAGTATCCGATATAAACAAGTTCTAATTTTAGACTCATTACATAAATGAATGATTGATTAATTAATTTATTAATTATTCAACAGATGTACAGAGGCGTATTGTATTTTTGATTCATTAATCCATGCGCCATTTGGTATGCACATAAGTGCACAGGTGCCAATTTGATTAAATCCATTGAACATGGATACAGGCGCATATACTTGCACCTTTTCAAAACCTTTCTTTATACATCTGTGAAATATTTTTCCAATGGGCTTCGTCCTATATATAAAAAAAGAGATGGGCTACGGTGTTCTACAAAGTACACCCTCCTCTGTGTTCTGAAATTTGATCCGTTCGATCTCGTCAATATTCGTGCTGCTAGATAGACGGAGTCGCTCCGTCAAAAAATAAAAAAACTGAAAAAAAAAATGTTGGTGCTGCTGCATCGCCTCTCTCTCTCTCGTCCCTCCCATTCTATTCGAACTCTCTCAGCGTCGACAATCCGAGAAAAAAACCAAACCCTAGAAATCGCCCTCACCTTCCCACCTTCGCACCGCTCCTCCTCAAAACCTAACCTAGATCGCCGCTCCTCTTTACCATCACCTTCGCACCGCCCGCTCCTCTTTCAGCACCTCGACCACCTGTACAACTGGTTACTAGTAAGTGTTTTTTCGACTCTTTACCGAGACTTCAGCTTCGATTCTTTTTTTTTGGATTGGATTCTAGGGTTACCAGCAAGTGTTTTTTCGTTTGTTCAATACTTACGCGATAATGTTGGTTGATTCTGTAATGTTGGATTCTAGGGTTACCAGCAAGTGTTTTTTGCTGGTTCAGAAGAATAGGATTACCAGTAAATTGAGATTCTTTTTCTTTTGGTCAATTCTGTAATGTTGGTCGATTCTTTTTCTTTTGACTGATACTCGATAATTGAGATTCTTTTTAAAGATATTTGATGCATTGCAGATTGGAAAAGTATTTGAAAAATGAAATCAAAACTTGAGGGCAGCTGCTACTCACCAGAGGAGGAGTTACTGTATATTTGCAAAAAATGTAAGCTTCCATGTGAAGTGAAAATTTCTGGTACTTCAAGTAATCCGGATCGAGCATTTTTTGCTTGTTATTGTAAGGATGGCAGCATCTTCCGTGCCTGGTGTGATGAAGTTTATTTTAATCCTGTTGTTATTGGTAAACAGCTTGCGCAATGTGAACGTCGTATCAAATTTCTTACCAAAGTTGTGATTGTGGGTTTCATATTGAACTTCTTTGTGATTGTACTTGCTAAAGCTGAATAATGTGTAACTTAAGTAGTTCATCTAATGGGATTTGTGTAACTTAAGTAGTTCATGTAATGTGATTTGTGATTGTTAGTTAGCACTTGGTGATTTGTACAACTTAAGTAGTTCATGTAATGTGATTGGTGAATTATGTAATGACACTTTATCTATGTTAGTTAGCACTTTATCAGTTATGAAAAGCCAAGACAACTACACTGGTTTTTCGAGTTCCAAAATGCAAGTGTTGAATGAAGAATACATATGTATAAGAGGACATGTATGTATTACATGTAAGAGAACCCTTGCAGTTCATAATTTCACGTGTGATGCACCCAATCCATCTGTTTGCATCGAAAAGGAGAGCTGCATCAGAGAATTGCACGTGTGATGCACCCAATCCATCTGTTTGCATCTAAAATGAATCCACATCTCCTCTTTCTCAGTAAGCCCATACCTTGTGCATGGCATTACCACCACGGTACAGAAGCGCATAGACACCTCATATCTCTCTTTCTCTCTTCATTTGAAACATAGAATACCCCTATCTCTCTCTCTAGAATAAACAAATGAAACACTCAACAATCAACAACAAACTCTTTTAGAGCATCAGAGACTCAGTCACTCAGAGTAGGCAAACAAGACAAAGGCCTATTAGAAAATTAGAGATATTACAAACACAGTATTATAGTTAAAAGAGCTCATAACTAAAAGGATCAAAGGAATAAATTTGTTTAAGTGAGAAAGTACATTGAACTCAACTTTTTGAAGAAAATACAGGAGACATCTCTGAACTAACACTAGCAGATCAACTAAAACAACATAAAACATAAAACATAAAACATAAAACATAAAACATACACCACCGATGGCATCTTGAAACAACATAAAACAACAGCATATCAACTAACACTACATGCTCTACATGCTTGCATCTTCTGGCTCCACCGATTTTTTCTTTGCACTTTCCAGATCCTTTAGACGCTGAAATAGTACAAATGGTATAAGCAAGCTGTTATGAGAACAGATAATTAATTAATGTACAAATTGGTCTACCTTAGGGCAAGTTCTTCTATTATGATCCTCTTTACTGTGGCAATAGCTGCAAGTTCTTTTCTTCCGTATAGCTTGCTCGAATGGTGCCAAAAACCTTACCGATCTTTTCGGTCGTCCCTTACACTGCGATAGAGGAGGATCCAAATATGAATGTGCTGTTGACTGATCAACTTGCTCATTCATTTCACAAGCTGCACCATCACAATGATCAGAAACTGAAACAAAAACAGAAACTGATAGTGGTCAGAAACTGATAGTGGTCAACAAAAATAGAAACTGATAGTGGTAAAAAACAAAAACAGATAAATGAATATGTGATCAGGAACAGAAACCTTACCTTGTAGGTCAACAGGAACTAAAGGACTAATTTCCATCTTCAGCTCTTTAATTTTGGACAACACAAACTGAAAATTAGCCTCAGAATTTGTAGCTATTTCTTCAAGTTCCTTTAGCGCGAGACGTATTGTAGTCTTTCTAAACCCTTGCAGTTCAGCCGATTCACCATGCTCCATGCTTCTATCAACAGCAGATCTCTTCGCATTAGAGTTGGCACCCTTGCACCATCTAGCCAAAATGTAATGTCTGGGGAGGTGCTCCATACCGACATGATGCATCACTTTTATGGCATGTTGACACAGAAAACCTTCAAACTCAAAACCTTTACAATTACATGAGAAGATATCATTGGTTCTGTCAACATCAACAAGAAACGATTCAGGTACCCAACTCGGGACAAAAAGGATTTGTTTTGATGCTAATCTCGTAGTGTTTGTCCTTCTCTAGCTCAATCACAACACCCAAGGCACTCTCTTTTAGTATTTCTTTGAACACCGCATAATTATTTCTTGTGTAAACACTGCGTGCCTCGTACTCTATGGGATACTTGGACCACAACCGTGGAACCTCATCAATATTTTTTATATCTTCGTCACTTTCTTTATCCCAAATTCCCTCTATCATAATTCCAACATGCTTTACAAACTGATAAATGGATGTGTGATTATCTAGCCACAATTTCATCATAGAATTCATACTTTCACTTCGTTGAGTGGTTGACATATCTGCAAAAAAATTATCACGAAAATATGCAGGAACCCATTCGGATCGTTTATCCCAAATTACCTTCCAATGGCCAATGTTCTGAATCTTGAAATCCTTCAACATCTTTTCCCAAGCCGATTCAAATTCTGGCACTGTCAATGGCCGATTAATTACTGCCTTGAACTCAGCCTCTAACCCTGGATGCATTTCGTAATGCTTCAAGAAGTATTCCCTTGCTTTTCGCATCACATGCCATTGGCAACATCTATGTACAATGTTTGGAAATACCTTCTTAATGGCAGCCCTCATTGCACCATCTTGATCAGTTATGATACACTTTGGATGCTTCTCATACATTGCCTCCAACCATGTTCGAAACAACCACTCGAAATTCCACTCATTCTCTGATCTAAGAAGAGCCATCCCAAAAAATATTGTTTGTCTGTGATGGTTTACACCAAGTAATGGCGCCAATGGCATGTTGTATCTGTTGGTGTTGTATGTTGTATCGAATGTGACGACGTCTCCGAACTCGAGATATGCTCTTCTAGCCCTACCATCCACCCAAAATATATGTCTTGCCCGTCCTTCTTCATCTTTATCTATGACATAGAAGAACTCCGGATCTTCCTCTTGTCTTTGCATAAAGTAACCCAAGGCAGTTTCGACATCCACTCCAATAATTATCCGATTCTTTTTTGCAATTTGGTTACTAACATCTTTTTTCTTAAAGCTAAGTTGCCTCCTACCACCCTTCTTTGAACCAATGTACTCATATATCTTTGATGTACCCATTTTGTGAGCATTCAAATCATCAATCATTCCTCTGTCTTCTTGACTCAAGCCCTTTTGTGAGCGCAGGTTTCTGATTTTTGAGGGAGTAGTGATCAGATCATGATTATGGTTTTCGATGAAAACAGAAACTATCCAAACTCCTGTAGATAACAATTTAACCCTAAGCGAAGCCTTGCAATTAGTCCTTCTAGTCCCGTGCTCCCTCTCGGGTGTTGTCAAACTATTTGTTGCAATCTGACCTTTTAATTCTGCTCTTTGGCGCCTAGAATATCCCTCCTTTGAGCAAACAAATCTAACAGACGAGACACCCTTCTTTGATGAAGATGTGGTTGCCCTGCGGACGCTAAAACCAACACAACAGCCATATCGATTGTAGAATTTATACGCCTCCTCGGATGTGTTAAATTGCATGCCTAAACAAGGCCGCAATTTATCCAATTCACCATGCCCTCCCATTTCTGTTTCATCTTCACCATCTTGTATGCCATGTAATTCTTCTTCCTCCTCTTCTTCTCCTCCTTCCTCATACTCTCCTTCTTCTTCCTCAGTTATAGTATGATCAAGAGCAATCAATTCCTCAAATGCAATATAAGGATCATCATACTCCACCTGTATTATAAATACAGAAAAGCAATGTAAGGATCTGACTCAATGCAATTATAACTATATGTTCAGAAACTTCAAAGAAATTATACCCGAAGCTTTACTGCACCATTGTCACTTGTGCCTGATGAGCATAAGAAAGGAGTTGAGCCTACAGATGCTGTACTTGAACCAACTTCGGTTGATCTCTCGACATGTTCTTCTAATCTCATACCCTGCACATTATCATTGTACTTCTAATGAAATTAATTGTACCTTGCACATTATCACTGGACTTGTAATCTCATACCAGTGTGCCTATTATCAATTCAAATAAAATGGCTGCATACTTAAGAGACCATGAATTTAAGTAGTAGTAATTAAGATACTAATGTTGACGCAGATGAGGATTAAATAATGCATAAGGGATTTGAGTATTAACTTACTGTTGAACTTAATGTCGACGCAGAGAAGGACCCCTTGATCTGCGAGCGTGCTGAAAGAGTGTGCTGAAAGAGGAGCGGCGGTGCGAAGGTAGGAGAGGAGTGGCGATCTAGGTTAAAGAATCTCCTTGGTTGTCGAGTTGATGCTCCAGCAACTGCTATGTTGTGTGACTGAGTCTATGGTTTGGTTGTCGAGTCGAGAGGGCGATGCACAACTAATATTCTAGTGTTGATGCTCCAGCAACTTCCTTGGTTGTCGAGTCGACGCTGGTAATATTCTAGTGTAGGTGGGAAGGTGAGGGCGATTTCTAGGGTTTGGTTTTTTTCTCGGATCGTCGACGCTGAGAGAGTTCGAATAGAATGGGAGGGACGAGAGAGAGGCGATGCAGCAGCACCAACATTTTTTTCAGTTTTTTTATTTTTTGACGGAGCGACTCCGTCTATCTAGCAGCACGAATATTGACGAGATCGAACGGATTAAATTTCAGAACACATAGGAGGGTGTACTTTGCAGAACACCGTAGCCCATCTCATAAAAAAAAAACAAAGTCTTTCTCTCTCCGTTTTTTAAGGGAAAATTTTCATAAAGGGCCTAGCAGCAAAGAATTTCAACAGATAGGGCCGGAGGCACCCTAAAAATTGCACAGAGGGCCAAGGGCGCGATTAATAGTCGCGCCCCTAAGCAGATTCCGTTTTTTCCCCTGAAATCAAGGCGTTCTGCATGTGCTTTTGCAGTTGTGGGCCCGGACACTTAGGGGCGCGATTATTCATCACGCCCCTAAGTGATTCTGAATTTTTTTTTGTTAAGTTGTTCATATTTGTACCTTTTAATATAATAATTATTAGTTAGTACTAATATATAATTGTTTATTATTTGTTAATATATCAATAAAAGTAGTATATTCATATAATATTTATTATTAAGCAAATTAATGATAATTTCAATATACAATAAATTTTTAATATATGTATAGTTGTAATATAATACTATTAATTTGTCTTGTTAATTTTTTTGGGTTAATTAATAATTATTTATACCCTTTAATATAATAATTAGTTAGTACTAATATATTATTTTTGGGTATTTGTTAATATATGTATATTAATATATATATACATATATATACTATAATTATACTAGAATTATTATTAAGCACAAAATAACATAAATTTATACATATGTTGAAGATATAACAAAATGATAAATATTACATGTGTTGTAATATAATACTATTAAATAACATAAATTGATGATATACAATATATGTAATACTATTAAATAACAAAATGATAAATATGAAATAGGTTATACATATGGAGCATGGCTAAAATAATATGCATAGTACACCCCATTTTGTACTATGCATATAGATATAGGTCATTAAATTAAGATTTAAGTTGCTCAATAAATTCTTCATATGAAAATATTATAGGAAATCAAATTCGTGATTTTTAGAGCTTTCTAGCTATTTTTTAAATATTTTTTAAAAACAGTCCAGATTTAATACTACAAAAGTGCCATTTCTGGGCTGTTTTTAAAAAATATTTAAAAAATAGCAAGAAAGCTCTAAAAATCACGAAATTTTATTTCCTACAAGATTTTGATATGAAGAATTTATTGAGCAACTTAAATATCAATTTAATGACCAAATTAAATACAAATTGGCGCATAGTACGTTATGGGGTGTACTATGCATATTATTTTAGCCATGCTCTGTACATATGTTGTAATATAATACTATTAAATATTACATATGTTATTTATACACAATATATTACAAGAAATAATAAATTTATGATATATTGAAGATATAACAAAATGAAAGTATATTCTCAAACCACATTAAGATATAATAACATAAATTAAAGTTCATAAAATCCTCAAACAAAAAATATTTTGCAATAGTCTCCAAGATAAACATACATATCCAAGTCTCCTAAATAAACATACATATCCAAATGTTTGAGATACACGTACAAACTAATTAATAAGGCATAAAACAAAATTACATTATCTTAAACTAAATAAAAGAATAAGCTTCATCATCTCCTTGCTAATTACCTGCGATAAAGAAATCTCAAGCATTACAAAATTGAAACCAATGTTGTTTTGTGAAATAAATAATACTAGTATTACCTTCGTCGTTTGGGGGTGCAGTGCAGGTGCGCCTGCTGTGTCCCGTTTGTTTGCATCGCCCACAAGTGTATGCTTGTCGATGTGTATTCTCTTCATCCATTTCATTTCTAATCCGTATATGTTGACGTCTCCCCTTCTTAACAGCATACCTTGTCGGGTCAGGCACTAGCTTTGGTCGTGGAATTTCAGGCCATGTGTTAGAATTTCCGAATGGCTCAAATTCTGGCGTCCATGTTGCCATCAACTCTTGAATGCGATAAACAGGAGATACACACAAATTGCTACTTATGCCCCCTTGAGCACAACATGCTACGATATGAGAACAAGGGATACCTGTTAGTTGCGATTTTTGACAAGTGCATGTACCTCCGGGCACTTCTAACCGCACTGTATGTATTCTATTTCCTTTAATCTTGTTCCCAACGAATCTTTGACCTGTTTGAACCTCATATTTTCGCTCGTTCCGGTACGCTCGCACCGTATGTGTATTTCCCCTTAATCTTCACTCCTCTAGTAACGCCTTGATTTCAGGGAAAAAACAGAATCTGCTTAGGGGCGCGACTATTAATCACGCCCTTGGCCCTCTGTGCAATTTTTAGGGTGCCTCTGGCCGTATCTGTTGAAATTCTTTGCTGCTAGGCCCTCTGTGAAAATTTTCCTTTTTTAAGGGATAAAGATTAATAGAAGGAAACCAGAGAGAAAGGGAAAGAGAATAAAGTATACAAAGGAAATATTCAATAAATAACTTGTAATTCGGGTATTTCATTTTGTAGAAGACGTTGTCGTTTTCAGCTCTTTCGCTCTCTCCATCGGACTTGAGAGAGATTATTCGGAGACTAAAGGCTTCTGGTGATCAACGGTGGTTGTGTCTCTCTGGAAGATCATAGCTATGGATCGAAGTAATTTAATTTTCAGAATAGAGGTTCTCTAGAAGATCTTGGATTAATCAAGTTCTATCACATCAGGCCCGTCTGTAGGTAAATATTTCATGTAAACAAAGCCAAAATACTGAGTTTTGATCGAATGAAAAATATTTGAGCGCACTGAAAGTTTTATAAAACGTACCTGCTGAAAAGGGTACTCGCCAGAGGCCACGTAATGCTCCATCATGGCTGTCATCAATCGCATGACATAATAGTCACATAGCACATTATCTAGTTGTATAGGACCCTAAAAATGACAAATAACACTAAGAATCCCTTTGATGCTTATTAGATTAATATATATTTTTGTTTGGATTTCTCAAACATAGCAGAATTAAAATTTAAGTTGAAGTTACTTGCATGTAGCACATGCCATTTGGCCAATTTTTTTTATATTCTTCATGGCACTATAGAATAAATTTATGTTGAAATTGAGATGTCAATTCTAATAAATAAGTTTGGACTACGTGTTATATGATTACTGTATGTCATGTATTGTCGCCAATATTACGAAGAGTAATATGTGGAAATATCATAAAGGTGATTAATTCAATATTCAAGGCATTATACGTATTTCACTAAAATTTTGGGCACGGATGCATATATAATTAAAGTAAAATGATTATAATTGTTAATGGACTGATTATAATCAATTAAACTATATATGGATGTTAATGTAAGGTCAGAAATATTGTTTGGGCTAAACATAATTTAATTTGGATCAAATTCCAAGCAAAACGACACAAACGAAGATCTATTGCGATCACAATAAGTTTCATTACGATGGCAATACAGTAGGGGAAGTTTTGGCAATAATACTGTTGTTTTCACATGATTGATTGCGGCCGCAAAGGATCCCATTGCAGCCGCAAGAGACCTCGCATAAACTTGCCAAGTCTGGATTGCAAAGTCTATTGCGGCTGCTATGAGATTCATTTCGGCAGCAAAGACCTGTTGTAAGGCATATTTTGACTGCCTAGATTTACCGTTATCTTTCTGATTGGATATTTTAGCTTTTGTACCAAATTCGTAAAAATATTTGCAGCAGTAAATATTAGAATTTGAAAGAGAATTAGAGATAATACTATTTCAAATATTTTATGAATATTTGATAATTAATTTTGCATCTTTTCAAGATACACTTTCGTCCCTATAGCGTTAAGGGGTAATTCGAAATAGATTTCTACTGTTGTTAGGTCACATGTGTTGTGCATAGCTACTATCTACTATTCCATTAAGTGATCATACTTCGTCGAGAAGTTCGTGCTTGTTGGAGAAAGGAAAGCGCCCCCGAATCGCTTGGAAGGATCCATTGTTAAAAGATCATCGTGAAGGACTTCCAAGATTGTACAACCATCTCCACCTTTGATCAAGTTAAAAAAAGGAGACAACAAAAAGAGATGACAAGTTTGCTAAACACTTTCGCTTATTTTATTTCATTCATGTCGTAATGAAAAAATTTAATTGAATTCAATTGTTTAGATTAGAAAAAAGATTTTGATAGTGTACCCTAATTGAATTGCACCAAAATTGAAATGTCCAATAATTTATAGTTAGTTTGTATAAATTAAGTAGTAACATATTTAGGCGTGTTGAGAAGAAAATAATTACATGTTGATCGGCCCCTTGATTATTAAATCACTCGAAGTATCTCGATTTTCCGAATTCAGAGAATCGCAAAAGTATAGTTTGCCTTTACCTACGAGCACAACAATGAGCACCCAATGGTTCCTACAATTACTTAATTTGAGATGTAGTAAAGAAATATAAGATGAGTAAGCATATTAAATTTTGAGAGTAAATTTTCTAACCCCTGATGATAAGAAATGACGATGACAGAACCTTTTGGGATCATCAAGAAAAATAATTTCAAGTACTTGATCGATGATTCTAAATCATCGGTAACAACCGTTGCACTGCATCTATCCCAATCGCACCAATGGAGAGCCTCAGGGCATGCAAATTTCCTGCACTTCTCCTTACAGTACCTGCATGGATGTGTGTTATTCATGTTTCGATTTAAACATTGAATAAGTTATAGATAGCACAATTGAAACTTTTTACATGCTCCAAATCTTAATAATCGAGACGTACCCATTGTCTTTTTAAGAGCTCGACCAGGTTTTTCATGTAAACATAGAATGTATGTTACAATCCCTCTGGAAAGGCCATGTTGGGAATTTCAAAATTCGAATTTGTCGGAGGCGCGTGCATCAACATATTGTACCGCATTTGACATTTCTGTCTATGCCCTGCTCTTCTTATTGGGTCAATAAGTGATCTCGCGGAGGTAGCTCGTCGTGATGATAATTGCATTCTACAGATGCCTCGCTCGGAGCAATACTTGATGCCCTACTCTCCCTTCCCGATTGTTGTCCGGTCGTGCTCTTAAATGGTGCAAGTTTTTCTCTTAGGTGGTGGAGGTGGCCGTCATTCCTACAAGGAGCACCATGATAGATCACCATAGTTTAAAGATGTTCGTCATTCCTAGAGGTGGCCGTTATTTCTGATAACTAATTAATTGAACATGATAGATCGCAATTTAAATATGTCTAATGATGCTTTTGAATTAAGACCACGAGAGGTTTTGGTGCTCTTAGGAGCAACTGAATTTTACTCTCATAAAATATATATTTTCGAAAAGTCATATCGTGAAATCCATAAGTACTTAAATAGTTTAGAAGTCCAAAAAATTTAAAAAATGACACATAAAACTTGATCTATTTCAGAAAATGATAAATAAATTACTAAAATACCTATATTGTCGCTCTAACGCAATATGATATGGTGGTCAAAATTATGTTATATCATAAAAACCCGTTAAGATTACACTTCTCAATATATCGTCGCCATTTAAAAATTTAATAAGAGCATGAATATGTAATTCATTCAAACGAGTAATCACGTCGCAAATCTTAATTCAACTTATATTTTTAATCTTTAGTACCCACGTATTTCCAACATTAAATGTCAAAGACATGCATGCTTATGCATAATTTTTTAAATGATAATGTTTCGTAGATACTACATTTGATATCAACTATTGATATCGATTTTACTATGCATCTTTAGTTGAGTTATCCTTCACATTATTAAGTTATTATGCATGTTATATCATAACTATTACAGTACAAAAAAAAACATGTATAATTATTTCAATATAAAAAAATAACGTGCATAATAACTCAAATAATGTGCATGATAACTCCACTAAAGGTACATAATAAAATCGATAACATGTATAACTATTTCGGCAAAAAAAATAATATGCATAATAACTCAAATAATGTGCATGATAACACAACTAAATGTACATAATAAAATTGATATTAATAGTTGATATCAAATATGATATCTACGTATCAGCTCCTTTTTAAATTACTTATTTAACTGACGTATTCTATGGAAAGTATCAAAGTAGCTTTTATTGGTGGATTCTGCATGCAATGTATTGAAAACAATATTAACCGTTAAATTTCAAAGATTCCATGATTAATATAAAGTCTCATATTAACATGTCTATTGAATTTTTTTTCGATTTACTAAACAGCACCACGCGATTCAAAAAATCAACTCTCAACATTTGAAGTTATATCCATAGCAAAAATCAACTCGGGTTTAAGTTCTTTTGGTGTTATGCATTTTAACATAAGCTTGTGCGTATACTTCTTTTACTACTACAAATAAGAGTTTTAATAACGATGAAATAAGAGATTTAATAGCGAATTATGAGGGGTACTAAAGAGGGATTGTTAAAGGTTGAAGAATTTGCTATTAAATGTGACTTTTAATAGCGAATTTTAGTAAATATCCGTTAGAAAAGATGACTTTTAATAGCGGATTTTAGTAAAAATTCGTAATAAAATGTGATTTTTAATATCAAACTTAAGTAAAAATTTCCTATAAAATGTCACTTTTCATAGCGGATTTTTACTAAAGTCCGCTATAAAAGGTTTTGAAAAAATGATTGCTGAGTAATTTGATAGGTATTTATTGCAAAATATACTGATTTGATATGTATTTTTACAGAAATATTTGTCTGTAATATATAATTAAAAGAAAATTTTATTATTTGCAAATATGTCATTTATTGTTGTAATTTTTTTTATATTAACTGTAATATGTCTTTTGAAAATACTTATTTTTTTTTTTTGCAAATGTGCTTTTATGTATATAAATGACCTTATCAAAGCCTAATTTTATTTTTATAGTAATAATTGAACGAGTTGTGAAAAAAAATAAGGAGACAAATGAAGGCAAAAAAACATTTATCCCTACATTCGTACAAAAATATTTATAGCAGCCGTTTCGTCTCGTCTATCCGCTATTAAATGAGGGATTTTAAAAATCTTTTTTGTAGTAGTGTTTCTATTTAGTTTTGTCACAAGCTGGGTAAGATGGCTCATTCTGTTTTTGTGTTGACAATTTTGTTCAAACAAAACAAAATCGTCGAACATCATTGCCAAAATTGCTGGTTTAATAACTAATGAACTAAGAGCAAAATTAGAGCAAAATTTTATCTCACTTGGTAAATAAGTAACTTATAAAAATGAGTGTGACATTTAATTGCATTTTAGAAATTTGAAATACTATTAAATTATAAATCTGTTTAATAAGTAAGTCAAGGATTAGCATCAGCATTTGCAAGTTCTTTATAAACAAATAAGCATTGCTATAGCTGCAGTTATCTTTAGTAATTAGAAATATTCATGTTAGCAAATTAGAAATATTTTAAATTAATATAAAAATGAGTAAACTATTGATGCGGTAATAAATTTTGATTTCCGAAATTAATTAAATGAAGATGCTACTCAGAGGTTAAAGTCTAAAATAAGTAACCAAATCCCATACCAAAGATTTGGGTGCTAAATCATTATTTTAAACTTAAAAAAAAGGGAAGTATAAAATGTTTTTTAGAGACCAAACAAGGCATAGTTGAGGAAAAGGAGCCAATTGATTTCAATGAATAGACCACCACTATGTTTTTTCTGATAAGTGGTTTAAGAAGATAACATTTTGTTAGTGTGCATGGAGTGTGCATTCCACACTAAAGCACTCAAATATTTTTTTGCTTTGCACCCCACTATAACCCAACTCAATATATTTGGCTGGTTTCTTAGAGAGATTTTTTTTTTATTCCTTTAAATTTTCGGCCTATTTGGAATTTTGGATAATCAAATCATGTACTTAATCATCATCCGAAAGAATATAATTTTTTTGAACAAAAATGTCAACGTCAATATTAACATTTATAATTTCAAGAGAAAGGTACATATATATAAGCAACCAAGATTCAAATCAACCTTTTAAATTACCAATATATACGTCTACAATCAAAACGAGCATACATATTGCTTATATAAATTAAATAGTAACATATTTAGGTGTGTTGAGAAGAAATTTACATATTGATTGTCGCCTTGATTTTTGTATCTATTTGTGTATTTTGCACATAAAGAATTCCTAACGTATACTTTTGATGTGTCTACGTGCACAAGAATGAGCACCCAATGTGATCTACAATTACTTAATATGAGATATAGTAAATAAAAATAAGATGAATATGTAAGCATATAAAATTTTGAGAGAATATTTTTAACCCATGATCACAAGGGATGACGACGACATAGTCGTTTGGGATCGCCATGAAGGACTGCTTGAAGTACTTGTGCGACCCTCTCACATACGTGCTGACCTGTGCATGCGAGCTTATTTATGGATCCAAAAACTAGAAAGCACTCTCAGATCTGCAAAATTCCATGCACTTCTTGAGACAATACCTGCATGAATGTATGTTATCATGTTTCAATTTAAATATTGAACAAGTAATAGAGAACACAGTTTGAAACTTCTCACATGCTCCAAATCTTCACAATCGAGATTCGACCAATTCTCTTCTTAAGACCTTGATTAGGTATTCGACGAACACATGGAACATACGATACAATGAGGTCGGGAAGATCGTGTTTGGTAACTCAAAATTCTGCACACTGAGATGTGTCAACATCAAGGTATCGTATATAAATTTATATTGGTGCTGCAGGTAGCATGTCATGCACGAACTCGTTTTGGATGGTCGGGTCGCACGGCACCATCTTCGCCTTCCATGTTTGTTGCTTGTTCTTCCTCTTAGATGCTGCAGGAGCTGGTGCCTGTGGTTTCGATGGTGTGGAATCATGGACTTAACGAAATTTGTCATGAAATTTAATTAACATAGTTGGTGAATAAGAGAATATCTTCGGTCGTAACTTCATCAGCTCCCTTGACCACCTAAGCACACTCCTGATACAATCACATAGCCTTTCGTGGGGGGATCAGAGGCAATAAATCATGCCATCCATCCAGCACATCGTCGAGGATCACCCGCACCTAGCTGGCCTCGATGGGATGGCAATGCATGGTCTCATTGTCAATAATCGAAAATATCATACCACTCGCAATCCTCACAGCTTTTCCCTTGTTATTGTACATCCAGAGGAAACAAGACATATTCTTATGAAATTCAACCAAAAAGATGAATTAAACATTTTTCATAAACATTAAGCCTAAGAATATTGAAATTCGTTAATGAAATTAAGTTTTTCACATTTTCACCTGAATATCGTCAAACAGAGCGAGTGGCTGCTGAGCCATGTGGTTGGAGCTACTTGATCGCGATAAAGAGATATTCGTGGAGACCAATTTGCCACACCAGGCTGTCGTGCTTCATGGTTCCTCTGTGCTCGAAGCTCATTGATTTGGGCTTGCATCTCATCCCTCTGTTTGTCGAAAGTGGCTTGCATCTTCGCTAATTTTGCAGCCACAACATCCAACACAGACGGTCTTTTCCTCGTCATTTTTTTTGTATACGTCCTTCATCTCAATGGCAGTCGTGAAGATGTCATTGGTGCATTTCGGATGGAATATATATATATTTTCATTAATTTTTGAAATCTGTCACGAAATAAATTCAAGTAACTAGAATAAAATCCAAGCGAGAAATTCAAGCAATTAATTTAATTCATGTTGCAACTTCATACCACATGCTCGAAAACTCCTGAAACATGTGAACTGGCTGGTTCCTAAGCTCCAATCTCAACATACCTCCAATCATTTGCCTCTTGGATGAGGGTTGATGAACCAGCTCGAACGACAGTTCGTTGTTTTGCCCGCTTCGGACGAGCTTTATTGTAACCTCATGATCTCATTGTGTGCGAGTATTCGAGCTTGGCGACATTTACTTTTCCTTGCTCGCTTCTCTTATGTTAATAGAATTAAAAAAATTGGATTTAATATCTTAATTGACAAGATTTGACAAACTTGTTAATACCTTAAACTCGTCAGTTTGTTTCTGGGCTTTGAACAATTCATATTGCTCGCGTGAAATGACTTACTTGTTGCAGGGATCTTCCTCGCATTCCTTTAAAACATAGTTCCTCAATAGTCTTACTTGTTTGAAACGCTCAACACAAGTCTTGAGAACCTTCCTCTTGCCTTTGTCGTTCGGAATGTTACAAGTCTCTTTGAGGCGCTACCATATGTCTTCTTTCAGTTCCTTTGACACATCCCTCCAACTTTCGTACGTGATCAGAACTCCCTGCCTCACCAACAATGAATAGTGAATGTAGAATTGAGCTACATCCTCATACGTTCCGGTCGGCTCACATTCATCGTTAAAGTCAATTGCCAATCGTTCTCCTCTTTTTAGCCTATCCGTCAAAGTCTTGTTGGCTTGAACTCATCTTGGATTTGATAATTTGCAAAACAATAATAGTACTAACCTTTGCACAAGTTTAGTTTTGATTAGTGTAGGTTAAGCATGTATATTTGATCATGAGAAATGTCATTAACATGTTGTACAAGTCAAGAGAAGTAATTTGACGCAAGAAGCAAGCAAAACCAGACATGACAGAGCCATGCATTACAATATCACATGAAGAACCTGTCAGAACGGGTTGAAAACCATCACAACGAATTGGCCATGTGTTACAACAGGTTCCTGACAAGGAGACCCACAAGACAGGAGATTTGAAGCGGGAAAATCGTTATGAAAAGACAGAGCCATGCGTTACAGGAACTCTTCCCAAATCCATCACAATAAGTTCCAAATCGTTATAATGGGGTTCCAAACTGTTATAATGAGTTCCTCAAGGAGAGATTCCAGAAGTCAGTTGCAGAGAAGATCAAGGGCAAAACTGTTGACCACTAGAGGGGGTGAATATGGTTCTTTTTGCAATTTTGATGCGCAATTCTATATTCAATGACAATTCCTAATTCTCAACAATTATATCAATTCAGTATACACAATCAACCAGTTTGACTTAATATTATTCTAAGTTGCGGAAACGTAAACGATTGTAAGCAATTCAATTCTAGCAATATAATTTATTTTAAACAATTCAAGACGATAATAACTACAACAATCTTATTCTTCTACAGTAATTATATAGCAATTAAAATAAGTAGAAGAGTTGAGTTAAGAAAATGCAAACAAATCAATCATGCACATGAGACACTAATATGTTAACGGAGTTCGGCTATTGACGAGACTACTCTCTAAGACTCCCGATCCCCCGACGTAGTAACAAGGTCGAGCCGTTAGCTATATGCACCAAACTTTGTACAAAATTGAATCTTGTCCTCTTACACACAATGCATCAAGTTCCACCAATAGTTTTATTTTCTCGTAAAAAATATTACAGGAGATCCCGCATTTATATCATTGTAAATATGTTGTTTCTAAGATAATAATGCATGTACTTGGAATATATTCTTGTTTGAAACTCTGAGCTTTATTGCGAGCAGTTCTCCTTAAAGTTGTTTCAAAAACTTTCCTGAAACAACTTTAAGGAGGTATGTTCTCATTAAAGCGGTACTTCTAAACAAAAGGAAGACGCAAGAAAATCGACTAGCTATTTATTTCCATTTTTCTTCTTTTTGGATAAACAATTTAATGAGACAATTTTGTAACGAATATTATGTTATATGCTTATATGTTTAGTTATTTAACAAAAATTCTCTGCGATGCTATATTCAATTTATTGAAATATATTGACTAGCAAATTTGGAGCTAGCCTTCATTTATAAACTTAAAAAAAACAAAGGTCTAAGACAACAGTTATTTATTAAATAACAATTGCCTTAGATTATCTATGAGTAGGGCTGCAAACGAATCGAACTCGAACGAACTGGCTTGTGTTTGAGTTTGATTTGAAATCAATTTCGAACTAGTTTGATTTGAAATAGAACAAGTTTCGAACGAATTGTGTGAAGTTTGAGTTTAATTTGATACTGATTCGAATCGAACTCGAACTAATTACGAACTACAAATTTTTTGCTGCTCAACCGAAAAGTAGTAAAAGCAGATGACGAAGATGAGGACTATTATCTAATTGAAGAGGATAAAGAGTAGGATGTTAGCAATGAAAATAGTGTATGTGAACTAACTAGAGAGTATCTAAATGAAGATGAAGATGCTAGCATTAAAGATACATGAACTAACTATCTCTAATGAAAATGAAGATGAAGTAGATAATGTAGTTGAGAAGGGGAGAGAAAAATATCAACAACATTCGAATTATATAGTCTTCGAACAACATTCGAATAAATTATGTCAAGTTTGAGTTTTATTTGATACTAATTTGAACGAACTCATAACACAGACTACATATATATCAATAGTCTCGATATCATCTGACGGTTCAGATCTATCAAGATTCGAACTGTTTTAGTTCACGAACAATTTCGAACAAATCGACCCTAGTTCGAGTTTGATTCAAAACCATTTCGAACTAGTTTGATTCGATTTGAAACTAATTTCGAATTGAAATCGAACGAACTAATTTCGAACTTTTTTCGAATCGAACTCGAACGAATTACGAACTACGAATTTTTCTTACAGTCCTATCTATGACAACGATTATTTACTAATAATCGTTGTCTTATTTAGAATATTAAATTATTATTTTTTTCGACAACACTTATTTGCAAACTATTTTTTATACGATTCAGTAACTTGATAGATGATTATATAATTATTGGACAAAATATTTAACCGTTAACCGATTTTTTTTATGATAGTGAGGTCAGCTAGCATGGTTTAGACAAAAAAAAATGAGACAACCACTGCAGGTTGGAGAGGAATCTGTATCTCCCGAAATAATGCGGGGTCACGAAATGGTCAGCGGGCAGCACTGTTACGCTGTAAATTCTGTGGTACTGTAGCAAAAATACTGTGCGGGCAGCACTCGACGCTGTAGCAGCGGTGAGAATGCAGGAAGACCCCACTGCTGCTGACCATTGCAGGAAATGTGAACTCGTTGGAGAGAGGGTTTTATAATTTTATATCAGACTATAGTGATGCGCATCAAATATAGTATTTGCCCCTTCCATCTAACCAATTGATGTGCGATGCGTCTCCCTGCGCGTGCATATTTATTTTTCATTGTTTTTTTCATTTACCACAAAGTGTCTGTTATGTTGACATAATGACATTCATCATTAGTTCATTACCACTGCCTGGCAAAATATTCAGGAAATTATGCCAAATTATCATAAACTATTAGTAGAAGCTATTGACCACGACGCATGCATGTGTTTCAATTTATAATTTTAATTTTTGAGAAAATTCTAACGCACTGCATCTATAGTAACATCAATCAGCTGAAATTTTATTTAAAGATATAGTTAGGGAGCATAATCCATGATTTCACTAAAATTTCTAGTTTTCTACAACTTCTTTTCAGAAAATATAAAATATTGACAAGCTCGCAATAACGACTATTATCGTGCTATGAATAGTGTTTCATTGTAGCGTGTTACAGTGAAAATACTGTAGTTTTTATTTTATTTTTTATATTAATTAAATATTTTATTATAATTTTATTATTGTAATACGAAAATTTAAAATTTAATTTTTCGTACGAAACGCGAGCGCATACGACTTGTATGATCAATGATTCAAGCGACAGTTGAGAATCTGAAATATGATCCAACCCAAGCAACTTTTATCTGACTAAACTATTAACACAGGCAATATTTATACATTATAAATATTATATCATACATTTAAAATTATTAAAAAAAGAATTCATTTGTACAAAAACATTATTTCATAATTAATCTTCAAAATTATTTTAATCTTTCAAATACCTATATATGATAAGAACTATATGAATGTGTCAACAATATAATATTTTAATTATTCTGTATTATTAATTTTGTCAAGATAAATAATTATCAAATGGTATTTAAAGAACACTTAAATTTATTTTCCTATATTTTAATATTTATTTTAATTGAAAAAATAATTTATTCTTAAAATTGTCACCTGAAATGCTTAGATTTAATGTACTGATACTTGACAATCCGAAATCCGGTCAGATCTCGTCCGACCTGATCGTGACTTGAAAGTTGTCGACATTTGACGATCTAAAACTCGATTCGACTTCTAACTCGAAAGTCCCCGACACTTGACGACCCGAATCTGATTCAATCTCACCTGACCATTCTATGACCCAAAAGTTATGGATACATGACAACCAATCCCGATTTGATCTCATCTAACACGATGTGTGACCTAAATAACACTTAACAATATGAAAACTCGATCCAATCTTGCTCGACACGATCTGTGACTAGTTTGCGTCAAAAATCAAAACTACCCTACACAACTGACCGAATTAAACCCACCAGATGGCCACTCTAATTTCAAGTACTATCAAAGAATTATTATTCCAAACACAAATAACAACTTTATGATAGTTTACACAAATAACAAACACTATAACTTTATTATTCCATCAATTTCACTGTGAAGTGATATCTCTGTCTTTAGTATGACCATAGAAAGATAATCCGTTTGAATGTATAAATTAATTTTTACTTGTGTTGAATATTTGTATATCATCACTATATTTAGCTTTTATATGTATATGGTGGAGTATAGTTGTAATTATTTCCAATAAATACTTTTGGATAAAATGTTCAGTCATATTTGACAATCAACAACAAAATTGTCTTCAATTTCTTTAATTATGGGCCTATTTTAAGTTTCTGGTTTTTATCTAGGCCTTTACTATCCCTTTAAATGAATAAAGCCCATTAGAGTATCAGCCCAGATGATAGTATCCAAGGAAAGAAATCCTTGAATTAATCAATCATGATCGTTGGATCAGAATTTAATTATCCTGATTCGATACAATAAAATTTCCGATCATATTTGTATAGATCGGACGTCTATTTCTAATCGGGCGGTCCTGATTAAATGCAGCCCCTTTACTGCACAAAAAAGTGCAGCAGAGGAGGTCCTAATATCCAAAGGCTTCTCATTTCTGTACATCTTTAAAATTGCTCTTGTACGGCACTAATTTGTTTGTAATAAACTTAAGGATCAAATTTTCGTACTTCGTTTCAGATTTTTTTTCACTTCTTTTCAATATTTGGAATCAATATATTTATATATTTTTTATTTTACAAAAAAATATGTTCTTAATTTCTAAGAAGCACATTTAAGTTATACTGCATTGGCGCATTCAGACTTTCATGCTACGGTCTGTGTTTCGGAGTCCGTATCTCTGTTATTTTTGGAATAACATGATCATGTTATTCTCTAGTCTGATTGTCAGATTTTCACGCTGATGAACGTACGGTACAGATGGACTACACGGAGCCTGATTTATTATATATTTTAACGTAGATAAAAAATAGACGATCAGATATGAGAAAAACAGATTCTTATTATTTTCCAGCAGAATAACAGCAGATATGAATTCCTGTGTTTCGTACTCAAAAGAATCTTTACACTAGCACAAATTAAATATTAGAAAAAATGTTTCAAAATTTGTGCGACTATTTAGTCTATTTCATTATAGTAATCAATAATGAAAACGGGTTCTGTAGAAAAAAAATTCAAAATTGAGTGATACTAGCGTTTCGACTCGCGCTCTGCGCGAAAAAGTTAAATTTTAAATTTTCGTATTGTAATAATAAAATTATAATAAATTTTTTTTTAAATTCGGAAAAATATGATAAACAGTAAATTCACTGTATCGTGAACAGTGCGCGACAGGGAAATTCTAAAAATATGATGAACAGTGTTTTTACTGTAGAAATGAACAGTACCCCAGTGTTGAGACATGAGTGTATTAGGAATTCTAAAAATATGATGAACATTGTTTTTACTGTAGAAATGAACAGTACCCCAGTGTTGAGACATGAGTGTATTAGAATTCTAAAAATATGATGAACAGTGTTTTTACTGTAACATGAACAATGTTTTTACTGTAGAAATGAACAGTACCCCAGTGTTGAGACATGAGTGTATTAGATTACGGTGCTTATACAAGCACAAGCTCTACCGTGCTTGCGACCACATATGTCGAATTTCAAAGCATAACGATCTATTTGAACCATTAAAAATATTGTCTGTATTAAAATCTATATAGAGACCAAACATTTTATTAATTATTTTTTTTACTATTTTATCAAATGATTCCGACAAAACAGTAAAAAATTAGAAAATGAAAATTTTGATCTCTAGATAGATTTTAGTATGTACAACATTTTCAACGATTCGAATCAGACATCATGTTTGCATAAACACCATAATCTCTCTTCAAAATTTGTGTGGAGTATTTTCTCTATGCGTACAGGCAGTGGCGGAGCCACGTTGATGCAGGGGTGCAGCTGAACCCCTGGAAAAAAAATTCAAAAATGCCCATATATATTAATTTTTTTCATAAACGATCATATATTTGAAATTTTTTGCATAAATAATCATGTAAAATATTTTTTTTCTAAGAATAACCATCATTTCGAACCCCTGAAAAAATCGTAAATCTTGAACCCCCTGACGAGAATCTTGAATCTACCCCTGCGTACAAGGAAGGTTTTTTTTCGAAAAAAAACAGGTATAAACCATGCGCGTATGGTGAACATTTTTTGACGAAATCTAGTGATATTTGCCTAGGCGGTGGTAGCAAGATAAGAAAAACATAGTAATAATTGAATAAACCGTGAATCAAATATATGTTATATTTTAAAAGTTATATGTGCAAAATAGTCAGAGGCGGAGGTATTCAAGTGAAAGTGGGGTCAATTGACCCCACTGGATTTTGATTTTGTGTTAAGTATGTATTAAAATTTTCATGTTTATATAATTATATGTCATTTACTTATTAATTTGACCCCACAAATATTTTATCACTCTTTACATTAGTGACACCATTATTTTTTTCAATTTAGTATTTTGTTATTGGAATCATTATATCTCTTTTGGATTTTTTTATTTAAATGGATTGACACCAGTGCAATTTTGTTCTGCCTCCGCCACTGAAAATAGTATGTGTGTTTTACTAGTTCACTACTTTATAAGTGAAATGATTTGTTAAGTCTTATCTAGAATATTGATAAAACATAAAAAATTTAAATTTCAACAGATACTATTTAGAGAGTTTTTTTAAATTTATTTTCTGATTTAATTGTGAATATGTTGTAGCTTACTTATAAATAAAAAATAAGTGGAATGACCGGTAGGTACGGTAATATATTGTAGAAACTTTTTAACAAATTCCGAAATAATCGCCTTTATGTGTCGCTACAGTTACAGAATCTTCATCTCGGCGGGGTCCGGATCTGCTATTATTTTGAGCAAAAAGGAGAGCCTTATTATTTCGATCTGGACCGTCCAATTAAAATTAGACGAATCAGATAGCTCACAGATTTGACTAAGAGAGATGACAGTGAAAAATCTCATCCGTTACATAGATTTCAACAGATGAAATTTGAATAATAGAATCCTACTTTTCTTAAAAGAAAAGTAGGTGATGTGAATCCATCTTGGCGATGTAGAGGTCCCTGTAGCGAACTTGTCGACCAATGCATAAAAAAAATTGATTCATTGACCTTTAGGCATAACAGTGCATCATTTAACGTAAAGGTGGCAAGTTGGGCGGGTCGGGCGGCTTTGGGTTAGTTTGATTTTCTCAAAATTCGGGTTGTGGGCCGGGTCGGGCAACATCGACGTTTTTCGGGTATTGGGTCCGGTCGGGTGATGTTGGGTGAGGTCTCGGGTCGGGCAACGTCGATGTTTTTCGGGTGTTTTTTCGGGTCGAGAAACGTCGATATTTTTCTGGTGTCATGTCGGGTCGGATGAAATCGGGTCGGGTCTCGGGTCGGGCAACGTCGATGTTTTTCGGGTGTCGAGTCGGGTCGGGTCTCGGGTTGATCAACGTCGATGTTTTTCGGGTGTCAGGTCAGGTCTCGGGTCGGTCAACGTCGATGTTTATTACAACTTCTAATAAAATAAATTACAACTAAATTATTGTACACAATAATAAAATAATTGCTACTTCTAATAAAATGCTAATATAAACTTAGAAATATATATAACACAATAAATAAAAGATGTACCTATAATGAACTTGTGTATAAAATCAACTTTTACAAGTCAATTAAAACATATCTTGTACGTAACTTTATCTAAATTATATAATGCCTATGTGAGATACTTATTAATTTCAGCCAAAGATTCAAATAAATTGAAAGTAAATTGTTAATAGCTTATAAATAAATTATGATACAACAACATGTAATAGGTCGTCTGACCCGTTTCAAGTTCAAAAGTAACTTGCAACACAAGTAGGATACATTTTCCAGCTTCATAGACTGGATTTCGTGTAAAAACCCTTCCAAAACAAACATAAATCGTGTTGCAATTTCTCCTGACCCATCAGGTCAAATGATGCATCGGGTCAGATTTGTTAGAGGAATGCATTTGGGTTTTAAACAGATTTGTTAGAGGAATGTGTTTGGATTGTCTACTCATTTCACGGGCACTTTAAAAGCTTAAGAAAAGTTTTTCTCTAAGCGCAACGCTGTCGAATGCACGAAACAATCAATGCGTCTTACGTTGCATTTTAAGAGCGCAAATACCTTCTTGCGGGTTGGGTGATTTTGCATCATCCGGTGTCGCCTCGAATCGGGTTATGGATCTTCTCTGGTCGGGTCAGGTCGGGTTTCGGGTCATCAGGTGTCTCCTCGAATCGGATTATGGATTGTCTCGGGTCGGGTCGGGTAGGGTTTCGGATCATCAGCTGTCGCCTCGAATCGGGTTATGAATCTTCTCGGGTCTGGTCGGGTCAGGTTTCGGGTCATCAGGTGTTGCCTCGAATCAGATTATGGATCGTCTTGGGTCGGGTTCGGGTCATCAGGTGTCATTTCGAATTGGGTTATGGATCTTCTCGAGTCGGGTCGGGTTTCGGGTCATCAGGTGTTGCCTCGAATCAGGTTATGGATCGGGTCGGGTCGGGTTCGGGTCGTCAGGTGTCGCCTCGAATCGGGTTATGGATCGTCCCGGGTCGGGTCGGGTCGGATTCAAGTAAGTTTGACTTTAATAAAAATCGGATCAGGTCGGATTTGGGTCGGGTCAGATCGGGTTCTGCCACCTCTAATTTAACGAGAGACTAGCGAGGCTAAAATGTCTAACAAAGGAGATGATTATACATGAATTATGCATTATATTTTCTTGTGTTCTTAGATAATAATTATTATATAATTTTAACTAGAAGTATTATGTTATAATGATAAAATCAAATTATGCATGCATTTATCTTAGATTAAGTATGTAATTTAAATCAAAAGTCTGATAAATTTAGGTTTAAATAGTCAATTTTGAGTCCAAAGTTTAAGTTACTGCTTTAGATGTGTTTTATAATGCAGAAAACATGTAATGGAAGCACAGGAAACCATTTTTGGATGATTCAGAGTAGAAAGGAGAATTCAAAAATAATAATGCCCAATATTATGTGTCAAGATTGTAGAGCTCTTTCTTAGCTTTTCAACGCACTTTGAATCGTCTCGATTGGAGTTTGGATGAAGAAGTTATGGCCAAAATAGTAACTGTTGCGCAGTCAGCCAAAACCTATTACGGCCGTAGCCAATTTTGATTACGACCGTAATCAGCATATTCAGAGGCCCAAAATCTCCTTAATCATTTTTTGGGTATTTTCGACTATTACGATCGTAATCACTTTGGTTACGACCGTAATGGACCTTGACAAAGCTGTTTTCTCCAGATTTTAGAAATATTCTATGATTTTCAAACCATTTCGATCGTGGTCACTTTGACTACGACCGTAGTGATCATTTCCAGAGATCTTGCATAGACATTACAGCCGTAGTCACCAAAGACTCATGGCGCATGGCAAATGACGCAAGACACACGACGTTGCTCCGTCGCTGCAAGACGCATGACGCATGACGCAAGACGCATGGAACATTACGCATGACGTATGACGCATGACGCAAGCTGCATGAAGCATGGCGCAAAACCCATGACGCATGACGCATGTCGCAAGACGTATGGCACATGATGCCGCTCCGTCATCGCAAGATGCATGACACATGACATATGACATATCTAAAGATATGATGTGTATATGTATAGTGAAATTGCTTATATATTGTTGAATCAATTTCATTGTCAAGCACGATATAGTACAAAATATAATTTGTTGAACTTCTTTTTCATTAAAAAATATAGAAAATAAATGTCGCTGAATGTAAACAAAAAATTATTATATATAATAGTCTTGGTCTCTAAAAATATTACAAATGGCCGGAAGTGCTATTAACAATAGCGCCTTATTTCCTGCATCGAAGTGTAATTCATACAAAGAAGAAAACAAAAGAAAATAATAAAATGTTTGATGAAATTTAGAGACGCTACCGTTTATAACGCTTTCGGTCATTTATAACATTTTTATAAATCATGAACTATTATTTTTAATCCGGCTCAAACTTAAGTTCATTATGAAATTCTTCCATTATTTAGCACCTGGTCCCTTTCTACCACGTTCAAACCCATTACACATTTACACTTGTCAAAGAGACAACAACTGCAGAGCTTCCTCCGGTCCCCTCCGTTTTTAAGACAAAGCGCAGTCTACTTTTATTTTGAAGAGACAGTACTCTTTGCCCGCTACAACAAGCAAACCAGATCTTCTACCGCGCAGCACAGACACCGTGTGTGCTGTTTGGTAAATATCAGCATTTTATTTGCATCGAGATTTGTATAAGTTATAGATTTTTTGAATCAAATCTGAGCCGTTCGTAACTTACAACGCAGAAAATCATGAACGTCCGTTGATGTTGCGAGGCAGAGAATCAGCTTCCACAAGAAGTGTCATAATTGAAATATCGTGAAAACCAAACAGTGGAAAGATTGGAACTTTTGCTTTGGTTCTCCGTCTTTTCCCAAATTTCCATTGCTTTTTTTTCAGTCTCAGACAAACGACTGTCACGACTCTCTCTCTCTCTCTCTCTCTCTCTCTCTCTCTCTCTCCTCTTTTTCTCTCGCTCTACCGTGTCGCTAGCCTCCACCCAACCCTCACTCTTCTTCACCCTCTTTCGTGGACCGGGTGCACCATGGACCCGACCGGACCTCGACACCGTGCACCTTCTCCTTCCTCCTCTGGCACCTCGATCCCTCCGCTCCCGACCAAGTCAAACCCTAGCTATCATCGACGGTCCCATTCAGAGACCTTTCTGCGCATCCCTGACGACCTCCTCTTCGACGTCTCCGACACAGATTTCTCCATCTCCGACCTCGATTTTCCCTCCCTCTCCGATGAGACTTCCGACCCCCTGCCGCCACCGCCGCCTGAGAAACCGGTGGGGAGGCCTCAGGGCGGGTCCCATGTTCGAAGCTTGTCTATGGACGCCGCCTTCTTTGAAGGACTAGGGTTTCAGGTATTGCTTTTTTAGATTTGGGAAGTGGTGCTAAATTAGTTAGTGATAATTTCATACTGCGATTGGATAACCTAACTAGTAACTACATAGGTAAATGTTCATGTTAACAAAAGGTCGGCTTGGTTTTTACATTCAAGGTATATTTTTTAAACGACTACTAGCTGTAAATGGTTTGCTGTTAGTTACAATTGAGAGCTTAAAATAGTAGTAGTTTCTGAAATCTGTATTTTGGGGCATTTACTTCAGTAGTGTAGTATTGATATGAATGCCTCATTGAGAACTGTAACAATACATTGTCAGTTTGTCTCAGGGGCGGGGATTCAGGAATTTTTTCAGGGTGGTTCAACAATTCGGTTTTTTTCTAGGGTGGTTCAAAATGATGAAGATTTTAAAAAAGATTCAAATTATAAGCCTATTTTTCAGAATTTTTTTCTAATTACATGGTCAATTTTGAAACTTTTTTCCAGGATGGGTCAGCCTGGGCCTTAGTGGCTCTGCCACTGGTTTGTCTGTTATTTGTACCAGTTACGATTAAAATGGTATTCAGGCTTCTACTAAAAATCCAAATTGGCTAAATTGATGGCTATGATATGCCAATTTGACCCTTTCATCGAATGCTTCAATTGAGGTTAATTACATGTGTTCATTTAACAGCTAGCAAATGAAAGAAATGATAAAAGGTCCCTCCCACACGTTCCATATAGCCCGTGTACATAATACTTGTATATCTAGAGATGTTCAAATGGTGTTATAAGGAACTTAGATTGTTACTCATTTACAACTCCTTGACAATTAAAAGCATGCTGTTCCTTCTGATGATATTCAGTCTGGAGGGGAGCCAAAGGTGGGAGGTGGCCACAGGCGTAGTGGGTCGATGGATGGGTCGATTTCTAATCTTCCAGCTGCATTGTTTGAAGCAGAATCTGCAGGGCCTTCTTCGGGTTCAGATTATGCAAAGAAGGCTTTAGCACCTGAACGTATTGCTGAACTGGCATTGATTGATCCTAAACGGGCCAAGAGGTGCATTTCTTTACTCTTCCCATTGATGTTTAGTTTTTTTTTCAGTCGATTGTATTATTATAATGTTTCTATTGTAGTGAAGGATATAGTGTATAGCTTTGGGATTTCTTCCTTGCGTAATTTATTAAGGTTTTTGGATTATTGTAGTATGGTTTTGACTTGCTTGTATGAAGGAATGAATGTGATGTAATTGATTTCTTTTCCTGATTGTTTTCACACTGAAATGTTCCTTTTCTGAACATGAAATTTAAATCATGTCAAACTGTTTCCGAGCCTATCAGCTCTATAATTTTTGCTGTGCTTAACTTACAGTTAACGTCTTATGTCAACTTTCATATATTATTAACGGCAATTAGGCGCAGCCGTTACTGTTTCATTTTATGTTGGTTAACACAGTCACCAAGCAGACTTTCTTCATCCCTTTTACTGCTTTTATTGTTGACAAAAATTAAGTACTTTTTGTTAGTTCTGGATAAAACATAGTATCAACTTGAAAGCTTAGAGTTCAGCAATCAAATGATTCTAATTGCCAAGTTAAATGGCTGTATTTCAGGATTCTTGCAAATAGACAGTCAGCTGCTCGGTCAAAAGAAAGGAAGATAAAGTACACAAGTGAACTGGAGAGGAAAGTGCAAACCCTTCAGACCGAGGCTACCACACTCTCTGCCCAACTTACCCTTTTACAGGTGTTGTTTCCATCTCTCTTTTCATTTCTGATGCATTTTCTGGCATTGAAGAATTCTGAATGACTTATTAACTTCCAGGCTTAAACTTGGATTGTTCTTTTTTTTCCCTAAAAAATTGTCAGGCTTGTTTTACATTTTTTGGAGAGATGATTTAGAAACAATTTAGTAAAATTGATTTGCTTGCTGATTTGTATGTATTGTTTTCTATAGCTACTTATTCTCTGTAGCCCTTTTTTTAAGTTTCAAGGTGATCTATATTTAGACAGGAGAGAATATGTCTCTTTGACCATTTAGAATGACTCTGTTCTCTGTGCCTTAGCTTTTGAGTCATTCATACAAAAAAAAAAAAAATAGCTCAAAATCAAATAAAACTGTCATATGTGATCTTCTTTATATGCTGATTAAATATTTTGGTGTTTCGACTTTATATGCTGATTAAATATTATATATGCTGATCAAATAAAACTGTCATTCTCCGCCTATGTTTCTTACATAGCCGGTCCCAAGCCCGGAAAAGGAGGAGGGTTGTGGTAGAGGCTTGGCGAGCCACTGTAAAAAAACCAGCCAATCTTATGGAAATGAAACCTAATATGGGTTTTCATTTCTAGCCTATCCCAACTTGTTTGGGACAAGGCTTTGTTGCTGTTGCTGTTGCAATTGATCTTTAAGAACTGTCAGCATCAAAACAAAGCTAAATGTTATAATTTTTACAAGCATGTATTAAAAGGAATAGAGATCACATCTAGCAGTTTTAGTGTCATATTTGAGTTTTAAATACGAGTCATCGAACTTCCAAAATTGGAGGCATAGTGGACATATAAAATCTGGATGCATTTGGACCCTCCTTTTGTTTTTATTGTGAGATCAGAAGACACCAAAGTACACGACAATTTATCCAACATCAGTTTTGGCTGTGTGAAATGAATTTCATTGATATTTAAATGTGAAAATAAAACAGAGAGACACAACTGGATTGACTGCTGAGAACAGAGAGTTGAAGCTGCGGTTGCAGGCTATGGAAGAGCAAGCTAAGCTCCGTGATGGTACTTGTTTTTTCTTTTTACTACTTCTGGTTATTAAATTATTTTTTTTTTCATCCAGAAACTAAAGGGCATTTTATCGGTTACGCTGTGAAGGATGTTTAAAAGTAACAAAATTAATTAGGTTAATCTTTTTGTGCTTCATAAAATGTGCCATTAGTCCCATTACTGACTGGATTTGGGAAGTGGCAGGAGGGCATGAAATGGAAAGACAGATGGATCCATGTCTTCTAGAGTACTCCATTGCATGAAATGGAAAGACCGATGCATCTTTTAGAATTCTTCATCTGCATGAAATGGAAAGACTGATGGTTCCATACTGTCTGATCACATGAATGCGTAGATTTTTAGAGATGGCCAGCTTTGAGATTTGCAGTTAAAATGGGCCGATTCAGTGTAGCACTCTAAAGAAATGTGTAGTTGGAGGGTTGGTGGACATTAGTAGGATTTACACTATTAATTCAAGCAAAGTCAAGTTAATTATTATTAGGTTTGGCAAAAGAACATACCTTACAGAAAGTCGGGTTAGAATTTATCACATATCTTGCATTGTTATAATTCAGCAGTACTGGGATTGCTGCTGAAAGCCATTTTTTCCTGTTGGTCATTTGAAATGCAGCTTTGAATGAGGCACTGAGAGAAGAGGTTCAACGGCTGAAAATTGCAGCAGTTCATCTTCCAACTGCAAATGGAAATCCCTTCAATCAACACATACAGTCTTCACTTTTTGGGCAGAATCAGGTACAACAGCAACACATGAATTACATGAGCCGCCATCCAGCTCAGCATCTCCAGATGTCTTCCAATGCAAATTCTAACTCAAATTTGAATGGTGATCAGCCCATGAGTACCCCGTCTCCTGATTCGATGGACTTCATGTGAAGAATTGGGATTTTATATGTTGTTTGTTGTGGTGGTAACTGGTAGTTACTGAGAAAAAGGAAACGTATGTTGATTTCTAGCTTCTGTAAAGATTAAAAAGAGTAAGATAGTTTGTTGTATACTATTATGGGTACGGATGCTATTAACATGGTAGGTATTTTAGATGTTCTTTGTATTATTATTTATTTATTATATAACTTTTGTAAGTACGTTGTGTTACTGAATATCAACTTTATGTAACCTTATGATATTGATGACATTTTATTATTGGTGAAATTTAAAACCAATCGTTGCCTT